>CAUYRH010115117.1:0-27188 GCA_963574655.1 Perodicticus potto | reverse complement strand
CCAGCTACTTGGGAGGCGGAGGCAGGAGACTCGCTTGAGCCCAGGAATTGGAGGTTGCTGTGAACTGTGATGCCACAGCACTCTACCCAGGGTGACAGCTTGAGGCTCTGTCTCAAAAAAATAAATAAATAAAAATAAATAAAATTTACATGGAAAGGCAAAATAATTATGATAGTTAAAACATTAAAAAGAAGAATAAAGTGTAAGAAATCTTAGTACCTAATTTTGATACTTATATAATTACCCTGATTGAGACGATGTGTTACTGGCAGTGGGACAGATACATCTGCAGTTGCAAAAGTATAGAGAAACCAGAACAGACTCACAAAAATATGCTTAACATTTTTAATAAAGATGCCAAGTCAACTAAATGGAAGCTTGCTAGCCTTCAATGATGCTTTAGTTATTGGACATTCAATGATAAAAAAAATTAAAAAAAAACAAACCTCATACATAATACAAATTTTGGCTCAAAATGTATCACGGCTGTTAGTGGAAAATTAAAAAGGAAAGATTTTAGGAGGGGGGGAACCCACAGGATTTATTCCTAGGCAACAAGTTCTGAGACTTGACACCAAAATCACAATTTATAAAATAAAAATAAATGATAAATTAGACTTCATTGACATTTAAAACTTTTGCTCTGAGAGTCTTATAAATATCCTCTCAAACCCAAAACAACAAAAACAAACGACAACAACAAAATAAAAACCAAGCTTCAGACTATGAGAAAACACTAAATACTTCTAAAATACATATCCTACAAAAGATTATATCTAGATTATACAAAGAACTCTTAAAACTCAATGGTACTTTAAACACTGAATTATACACTTTAACTGGGTAAGTTGTATGGTATATAAAGTATATTTCAATAAAGGTATCTTTTAAATCTCAGTAGTAAAATGCAAACCAGCCAATTAGCAATTGACCAAAATCTATGAAGACACATTGTGCAGAAGTGCGGATATGACAAGTGACCACAGAAAACATGGTCAAACTCATGAGCCAGCAAGGAAATGAAAAGAGAAAGTGAATGAGGGGAGAGTTACTGGTTCTTTATATCCCGGGGAAGTGACTTCAGGCAATGGGAGGGGGCCTGCAATAAGGAAGGAAGTATAATAATGACCACTTAACCTTTTTTATTTTATTTTATTTTATTTTTGTACACCACTAGAAGTAGCAATCAGAGATCAAAGATCAGATCTCCAATATGTGGAGGAACAGGGTATTTTTTGCCCACGTTGGTTCCTACAAGTTGTGTGCAAACTGCCCCTGGAGTGAGGGCATGACCACCTACCAAAGGCTTGGGGAGCTTAAGGATAAATAGCTTCAATTGTGTTTGATAACTCACCATAGTTTCTTGTCTAAGTATTTCCCTGGAAGTTGCAAGCCTTCAATATGCTTCAGAGTTCCAAATCAGGCACATTCTGTCAGTGGAATTCTTTCCCAGATGGGGAGACTGATTCCCCAGTAGCCTTATGTTACCATCTCCCCAGAATCTGGAGCATTACTCTTTTTTTTTTTTTGTGGAGACAGAGTCTCACTCTATTGCCCTCAGTAGAGTGCTGTGGAGTCACAGCTCACAGCAACCTCCAGCTCTTGGGCTTAGGCGATTCTCCTGCCTCAGCCTCCCAAGTAGCTGGGACTACAGGCACCCACCACAGCGCCCAGCTAATTTTTGATGCAGTTCGGCCGGGGTCGGGTTTGAACCCACCACCCTCGGTATATGGGGCTGGCGCCCTACTCGCTGAGCCACAGGCGCCGCCCGGAGCATTACTCTTTTTAAGAAGCATTTTCTGGGAATGCATGGGAACATCTCAAATCAGACTAATCTGATTTTTTCATCACACATTTTTGTGACACACAGAAAACTTGTTAACTTCTTTCCTCTTGAGTCTCTGTATATTTAAAAACTCAACAATGATATGTATATTACAGTGACATCTGGAAAGTGCATTGAATTGGAGGTCGAGAGTAATATCTAACCATTATCATCAATGTACTACCTGACACCTTTGACAGAATAAAAGTTCTGTTTTTTATGGTTGCACAGCATTTTATGCATAGTAATCCTTTATATGTGTGTGTTTAATAAGAGAGCAAGTTTGCATTGTAAATCTGCCACTTGCTGCTAAAAATTTCATGTTTCGCAACTGTAAAATGGCTGTTCTGACAAGAGATTCTACTTAGCCCAAATATATATATATATATATATTTTTTTTTACTTGGCTTCAGGTAACTGCTGAATGCAACTAGAAAAACTTCAGGTCAATGTTCATTTTTAGTACTTTTGGAAATAATAGTAGCAGAATGAGATGTCAGAATTCAGGAATTTGTATATAAGCCTAAGTTAGAAAATGGAAAAAACCTTGAAAGACAATTGGGGTCATTGATATCCAAGGCAGACTTAGACCCATGTTTAATACTCAGTCTAACATTGTGAAGATAGATGATCATAGTAGGATCTTTAAAGAACGCTCATTATTTTCATCTATGAGCTTAAATGATAATCCATACCCGTAAGATTGTGATATGGAATTTAATATTGTAGGTGAAAATTTTTTTTAATATGCAGGACCTATAGTAGGTATTTTTCTATTTTCTGATTATGCATTTTTTTTAATCTTCTTGTCTAAACAGTGCAAATGAAAGATGAGATAGCAGTATCCTAGCATACTGGAATACCGACAAGTGGCTAAGCCTAGACGCGTGGGCAGTAACTCATTTGTTCATGGCTAGTGAGATTAGAAGAGAGAGTCAAGAAGAGGGGGGAGAAAAGGAATGATAATTAATAAAAGATAATAAATTTAATGATTTTCTTACTCAAAGCCAAGTCTGGGTAAATTTGGGAATTATTCAAGTGTGTCTTCTGCTTTGAGTAGCAACATAATGAAGATAGTCCACAATCTTATTAATGAATTATTAGAGCATTAAGGGCATCTTTAAAGTGCAGTTTTGAGTTTTAGCTCTGCCTTCTGGCTACCTGGAAAAGTTTCTAACACAAAGGAACTTCCAGTTCTGTTTGTCAAATGAATAAATAAATCAATGGATAGAGCGTTACATAAATCGAGGAATGACTACAATATTTATGATCATTTTAAGCCTGTAGATCTCAAAAACGACTACAAAAATACTCACACACCTGTGCTCTTTGCCATTTAGGGAACTGGCGCCGATAATTTCTTTGAGAAAATGAGATCAGCAGTAGTTTGAACTTGTCAGAAAATTGGACTACTATTGAGGCTCTATATGGCCTAGACACAGCCCCAATGTCATAAGGCTGAGCCAGAATAACACCTTAAAATATGCTAGCCAGCCATAAACTTTATTTTATTTTCAATTCGAGAATTTTTTCTTTTTTTTTTTTTTTTTACTGTTTCAGGTTCATTGAGGGTACAAAGAATTAGGTTACTCTGTTTGCATTTGTGAGGTGAAGAGCCTCTTATAATTGCGTACCACCCCCAAAAGGTGTGGCACAAACCATAACCCCCCATGCCCCTCTCTCCTCCCCTCTCCCTAATCCCTTGTCCTCCCCCCCACCTTGAATTGATTTGAGTTTTTCTCTTATGTGGGTATATATTAGATTGTCTACTGGCTTCATATTAGAATTGAGTACATTACATTCTTGCTTCTCCATTCTTGTGATACTTTACTGAGAGGAATGTGTTCCAACTCAATCCAGGTTAATGCAAAAAATGTAAAGTCTCCATTTTTTTAATAGCCAACCATAAATTTTAGAGTAAGGGCCTCTTATTCCAGCCCCCAGTGTATATAGATTATGATGATGGCCCTCAATATACAGGTTCTAGCCATGTTAAATCTTGGCTATCATGGACGAACTATTCAAATGGGTTCAGTAGAGTCAAAACATCATTCTCTGTGAATGGGAGGCTCAAAGAGGCACTTTATCATTATATAACAGAAAGGTATAATGTAGCTACTATTATAAATTATTTTTTAGATTTTTTTGGTATTAGTATATTTATTAGAATGAATATATTTTTTGTAACTACAGTGCTTAAAATAAACTCATTTTCCTAAACTGTTAATTTCTGTCCCCAAATCGTTTTCTTCTGTCAGATACATCTTGCAAAGATGATCTTCCTAACATCTCCCCGGTTCATTTTTTTCTATGTCTTCCAATAACTTTAAGACAAATCCTAAGTTTAAAACTGACATGCCAGGCTTTCACAGCCAGCCTTCTCGTCTACCTTTCTGCTCACTTTTATCCCCCAACTCTCTGCCTGGTAAAGTTTATCCTCCAGGAAATCAGAACAGATTGCAATCTCTCTCCATACAATGGAGGTTCATGCTTCTGCACTTTTATCTGTTCCACTTTCTTTGTGTGAAATGTTTTACTTTGCCAATCTCTTCCTTAAAATCCATCTCAGTGTCCTCTTCATAAACTTTTCCCTGAAGGAGCTAATTTGGTTGAGCACACCCTCCCTGATATTCCCTCCGAGTACATACATTTATCATATCACCTCACATATTCTTTGAAAATGTTCTGATTGGACATTTGTCTTCCTCATTAGACTTTTTCTCACCAAGGCCAAAGTCTTTCCAAACTCCTCTCTGTGTGGTGAATATTCAAAAATGTGCTCAATCATATTGAAGCAAATTGAAATAAAAGCTTAAAAATAATTTATTTTAATTGAAAACTATCTGAGGGTCTGAGCCCTATATTTCCTGAGACAAAAAACAAACAAAAATCATAATGAAATTGTTAACATGAAGATTAGAACCTGTTATTTTCCTAGAAAACAAATAGGTTAGTTTTTGCTGTGATGGAAAAAGTCAGATTCTAGATTTTCCAAATACCAACAGACACTAAATCCACATCCTGGATGTCACATAAGTCTTGTTTTTACCTTTTGATAATGAATATATTTACTTTGTGCTGTTTTATTTGGGGGGTAAAGTTATTATACACACTGCCACACTCAGGAGATTATTTCTTTTTAAACTGAGCTTCTTTAATTTCAGATACATAAACTGGCTATAATTCAGAGTGAAATATGTCATTATAGAATAATGGCATTCATAGAAGTTAAATTAAAAGCTATTTAGACTCTTAAAAGAAAGCGTGCACATGTACATCAGGCATAAAATAATGAGAAAATTTGTCTTATGTTTGGCTATACAATCTATTTCTCATTCCCCAAACTACATTAATTCATCATTCAAACCTGGTTGTAAATCTCTACTGAAAAGTATTTCTAATGAGGCCAATCTGGGCTGGCAGATAGAAGTGTTGTGAGTACTTATTTGTTAGAGGGAATGTGTGTTTACAATGTTGCAAGCTGCTCTTAATATTTTAATCTCGTCCAAAGGGCCCTAGGAAAAACATGCTCTATAAAGCAATGGTTACAGTCTCTAGTATTTGGTCTGTTATTTTAGTTTATGGCTAATGTGCTGCTTATGCTTTTCTTATATGTACTTTATTGCATAAGTTGCATAATGTGATTAATTGGAAAGTAAGTTCACCTCTGTAAGTATACCTAGTAACTTCTTGAACAATTGAACAATGTAACATCTCAACGGAATGACTTGTTGATTGTCACTAAACTTTCATTGAATAGGCCAATTCTTATGCTGACATTCTCTCTAGTAGATAGTCAAAAATCTATCATGTTAGAGTATTAGAGCAGAAAATGAAAAATTGTGTGAAATAATTTCTGAACTGAAACATTTTTTGAGATTGATTAAGTTAACAGCAACACAATGATTGACCTTGAATTTCTTAGATATTTAGACAGATCAACATCCTGAAATTCACAGGTTTTAAAATACAGTCACGGAGCACCACCTGTAGCTCAGTGGGTAGGGTGTTGGCCACATATACCAAGGCTGGCAGGTTCAAACCTGGCCTGGGCTGCTAAACAACAATGGCAACTACAACAAAAAAAATAGCTGGGCATTGTGGTGGGCGCCTGTAGTCCCAGCTACTTGGCAGTCTGAGGCAAGAGAATCACTTGAGCCCCAAAGTTGGAGGTTGCTGTGAGCTGTGATGCCATGGCACTCTACCCAGGGCAACAGCTTGAGATGCTATCTCAAAAACAAAAAATAAAAATAATAAAATAAAATAAAGTAATATGCAGTCACACACTGCTTCGTGACAGGGTTATATTCTTAGAAATGCATCATTCCTGGATGGCGTAGGCTTCCACACACACAGGCTGTAAGGCAGGGTGTGTTGCTTCTGGACTACAAGCATACAGTGGGTCACTTACTCATATGCAGGCAGGGTAAAACCATGGTAGGTGTTTGTATATATAAACGTATCTAAACAGAAAAGATGAAAACATATGATATAAATGGTAAAAAAGTGTACACCTGTATCACTACGAGTAGATCCTCCATACCTAGAACTTGCTCTAGGAGAGTCGGTGAGTGAGTGGAGAGTGACTGTGAAGGCCCAAGATATTACTGTACACTACTGCAGACTTTATAAACACCATATTACACCAAATTTGTTAAAGAACTATGTTCTTTCTTCAATAATAAGTTATACTTAGCTTGCTATGGCAATTTTTACTTTATAAAACTTTTGAATTCTTTTATAATTTTTTGACTTTTTTATAACATTTAGCTTAAAAGATAAACATATTGTATAGACTTAGAAGAAAATTTTATTTCTTTGTATTCTTATTACTTAAGCTATTTCTATTTTTAAATTGATTCTTCTATTCTTTAAAAAATAAAAAATATATATTTTTAAATATTTTTATTGAAAACTAAGACACAAACACACGCAGTAGCCTAGCCTTACAGGGTTAAGAATATCAATATCAATGTCTTCCAGCTCCACAAAATCTTGTCCTAACTAGAAGGTCTATGATGTCACTAAGTGATAGGGATTTTCCAGATCTATCATAACATTTAGGGACCTTTGATGTACATGAGGCGTGTAATTAATTGAAACATTGTTTCATGTTCCATGGATGGGAGCCAGTTTTAAATACCAACTAAAAAAATACCAGCTGTTTTCAAAAGAAATTGGCAAATGTGAATATCATGGTGATGAAGATGGTGGGCAATTCAGGTTTGGTGGAGAGTCACAAGTTTTAAATAAATCGAGAAAATCAATTAAAATTTTAGTGTTTAGTTCTGAATAGAGTGATGCAAACTATTCTCAGGACAAGAATAACTCAGCAATTCATTGATTTGTTATGGAAAATAATTGACAACGGGGTCCCAGTCAATGTTTTAATATTTTTTCAAGAACATTTTTACTTTTAATTTGTGGCATTTTGTTGACACTATCATTATTAGTTGGCTAATAATGATTATCAGGACAAATGATGATGAAAAGGATAATAATTGTAATAACATTAATAAATTTGCAACTGTATGTAAAAAAATATTTTGGTATTTGATTTGACAAAACTCAAATCCTAAATCAGTTAGGAATTTAGAAACATTATCTCTTTTCTTTTTTGTTTTTTTTTTTTTTGAGACAGAGCCTCGAGCTGTCACCTTGGATAGAGTGTTGTGGCATCATAGCTCACAGCAACCTCCAATTCCTGGGCTCAAGCGAGTCTCCTGCCTCCACCTCCCAAGTAGCTGGGACTACAGGCACCCGCCACAATGCCTGGACATTTTTTGGTTGCAGCTGTCATTGTCATTTGGTGGGCTCAGGCTGGATTCGAACCCACCAGCTCAGGTGCACGTGGCTGGCGCCTTAGCCCTTTGGGCCACAGGCACCGAGCCGAAACATTATTTCTTATTCTATTTCCATCACTTACTTTAAGTATATTACTAAACAATTCATTTTCTGTTCACATTTCATTTTCTCATCTAAAAAAGAAGTTAAATTGAATCGATGGGAAATACTCAAACTTATTTCAGTAGTTCAATTTTTTATTGAACTAGAATGTTCCAAATCTAAATAAAATACTTGAAATTATGACCACAAGTTTAAATAAACTTGGGATGATACATAGGAGAACATAGACAAGGTCCCAATGGGTACAGCAGAGAAGGAGCAGATTGCACTGTGGAAGGAAGGAAAGTTGCTCAACTCCCAGATCTTGGCTCTTTCTTGCTCATTTGGTGCCACTTGAAATTCTAAGGAGCATACTTTTAAAAACTACTGTTCCAGATCACTTTAGTCCAAGCATAACTAATAAGAATTCATCTATGGGGGCTTTTAATTTTTTTTCACTTGCTGAATATGTTTCTACATCCCTGGTTCCTAACACTAAGACTGAAAAAGAAAACATGGAAACCAAGAATTTCAGGTTTAATGTTATTTTCTCTTTAAAATTGGCTCCATAATTTTTGTACAGATCTTTTAGATTTCTGTCTTTAAGGTAGTAATCATCCCTTTTATATGTTATTATGCTTCTGGCTACTTTTATGAAAATATTTTTCTAGGTACTATGATCTCTCATGTAAGGACTAAACTATAATTACAGTGATGTACTGTATCCTTCTCCCTGGATGTCAGACAAATATGTTGTATTCAAAAATTTTAATTCTCATTTATTTCAACTTTTCCCCAAGTGTATCTTAACCCCTCATGTGTATCTGTGTGTGTGTGTTAGTGTGAGGCCCATGTATGGATGCCACCCTTATTAAAATTACTAGCTGATAAATCTAGGGATCATCTTGACTCTTCCTTTAAATTTCTTTTTCACTTCATTCAAATATTTACACATTCTACTTATCACTGGGACCTAGAATGTGCCACCTTAATAATAGCCTATATCTCTATTTTCTATTTTGATTTATGACATTTGAATTCAGTTCCTCATTATCTCCAACCCATGGAAAGGTTCCAATAATCATTTAACTACAATTTTACTCTTATTTGCTAAACTTCTATCCTATTATGAGGTATTTGTGTACTTTCCATTTTTCAGAATTATAAATAATATTTGTATAGACATAGCCACAACTCATATTGGTTCCTCATGGTTGCTTCTGAGGTTTATCTAACAGAATGATGTGGACTTAATTTGTATTTACCAAGATTTAAATATATTCTCAAGAATGATGTATTGACCAATTTATTGTTTGCCATGGAGAAAAGGTCATATTAGTTAATAAAATAATAGTGTGAATGTTCCAAATCTAAATAAAATATTTGAAATTATGACAAGTTTAAATAAAGTTGGGATGATACAGCTATTTACAGTTAAGATATTTTAGATTACTTTTAATGTTTTATCAAAACTCCTGAAAATTTATATGCTAACATAAATAACCAAAGAATGAATTTACCTATTCATCTGATGTTGTTTAAAGTCCAAGTGGAGAAAGTATGTGATAATTTTGAGTTTATAAAAATTATTTCAAAGTTTATGGCTCATATAACTGGATGAATGGTTGTATCAAGCAAACACACAGGATATTTGAACATGAATACATTCAGAATAGAATATTACAAGTGGACTTTTTTACTTATGAAGTTTGTATTGTCAAGGTGACAGTTTTTCCTTCATTAATCCATAGGTTCAATTCATTCCCAACCAAAATTTCATCAAGTTATTATTTTGCATATCAACAATGGGATTCTGAAATTCATATAAAGCCAAAATAATTTTGAGGGAGAAGAAAAGAGCTAGAAGACTGACATCCAACTTCAAGATCTAGCAATAAAGCTTGAGAAATTGATTGATTGATCAAATGATTAATTTTTAATTTCAGATTAATATAAGGATACATACAATTAGGTTATGTTGTTTGCATTTGTAGGTAAAGCCCACGTTGCAGTTGAACCCTTCACTCAGTAATTGTGCCATTTACCCTCACATTGCACACAATAGATGAGAGCTTACCACATGTGCTTTCCTTCCCACTTCATTTCAACGTAGTTGGTTTTGTCCCTTGTGTTGACGTGTAGTTTATCTAAAATTTTCATATTGTACATTGGATACTTGCTTTTCCACTCATGTGATACTTTACTTAGGAGGATGTTCCCCAAATCCTCCCAGTTAAATACTAAAGATATAAAGTCTCCATCTTTTCTGTGGCTGAGTAGTATTCTATGTAAAAATAAACCACAGTTTCTTTGTCCACTTATGGGTTGATGGACGCAATTTCACATCTTCGAATTGTGAATTGAACTGCTTTAAACATTTGAGGAGTAATATCCTAATTTAGAAAATGAAATACCTTGCAAGATAACTGACTAACAGAAGATCTGAAGGATCTGTACAGAGAGAACTATGAAACCCTGAGAAAAGATAGTTGATGTTAAAAAATGGATGAACATACCATGCTCATGGCTGGGGATATTCAACATTGTTAAAATGTCCATTCTGTCCAAAGAAATCTATAGATTTAATACAATTAAAGCAACAATGTCTTACTCTGAGGAACCTGAAAAATTAGGTTGTTTATTTCATATGGAACCAGAAAAATCTTTGAATAGCCAACACATTATAAGAAATGAAAACAAATTTGGAGGCATCATGTTATTAGACTTCAGGTTATACTTCAAATCTATAGTGATCAAAACAGTAGATCTATGGAACAGAGATCTAATCTTCAATAAACCAAACTAAGGCATTAGTAATTTAAATTGGAGAAACTAATCCCTATATAATAAATGGTGATGGGAGAACTGGTTAGCCAAATGTGGAAGACTGAATCTGGCCCCAAACTTCTCACCACTGACAAAAATTGACTCACGAAGGATAAAAGATTTTAATCTGACGCATGAAATGATAAAACTCTAGAAAAAAGTATGGGAAAAGCTCTTGAAAATATAAGCCTTGGAAAAGATTTTATGAACAAGACTCCACTGGCAATTGCAGCAACAATAAAAATAAATAAGTGGGAAAGGATCTAAAAAGTTTCTGCACAGCGAGGGTATAACAAACACAGTAAACAGACAACCTTCAGAATGGTAAAGGATATTTGCCTGTTATGAATCTGACAAAGGCCTAATAACCAGAATCTACAGAGAAATCAAACTAATCGACAAGAAAAGGACAAACAACTCTATTTACCATTGGACAAGAGACATGAACAACCTTCTTCTCCTAAGAAGACAGATGAATGGCTAACAAACACATGAAAAAGTGCTCATCAGCCTTAATCATCAGATAAGTGCAAATCAAAACAACTTTGAGATATTATTTATCCCCAGCAAGAATATCTCATATCATAAGTCTCAAAGCTGTAGATGCCAGCATGAAAAGAAATGAAAACACTTATACACTATTGGTGGGAGTGCAAACTAATACAGCCTTTTTGGAAAGAAGTATGGAAGATCCCCAAAAGGCTAAAAGTTGACCTTCCATTTGACCTGCAATCCCATTCCTAAGTGTCTATTTAGAAGAAAAAAAGGTTGAGAAATTTACAGAGTGAGATACTGGTGAAGGAATAGACACAAATAGCAGTGGAGATAAAGCTCCAAGATAGAACTACATAAATATAACAAAATAATCATTGGCAAAAGGGCAAAGGTAATGAAATGGAGAAAAGATAATCTTTCAACAAACAATACTCGACAAACTTCCATCTGCATATAAAAAAATAAGCAGGACACAGACTTCACACCTTTCACACAAATAAACTCAGAATAGAACAAAAATCTAACTGTAAAATGGACAATGATAAAAGTTCAAGAACATAGGAAAATGTCTATCTGACCTTAGTTATGATAATAACTTTTTAGATACAGCACGAAAGGCCCAATCCATTAAAAAATAATTGATAAGGAGGACTTCATAAACTTAAAACTTCTATTCTGTGAAAGGCACTGACAAGAGATTGGTAAGACACATCTGATAGAGGTCTGTCATCCAAAATATATAAGGATATCTTAAAATCCATTGACAAGAAAACTAACAATCCAATTAAAAATGAGCAAACCTTATCACAGAATATATTTTGAGAGTAAATAAACATGTGGAAAGTTATTCAATGTCATATGTCACTAGGTAAATACTAATTAAAACAATAATGAGACCATCTCATACACTCATTAAAATGGCCAAAATCCAAAAAGCTGACAACACCAAATGCTGGTGTACATGTGGAGAACCAGAGGCTCCCATTCATCAATGGTGTGAATGCAAATTGCATACCTGCTTTGGAAGAGAGTTTGTTCATTTCTCACTTAACTACGTGGATTATTGCCACACACATAGCAATTGTGCTTATTGGTATTTACCCAAATTAATTCAAAAATTATGTCAACATTACAACCTGCATAGAGATATTTATAGCAGATTTATTTATAATTTCTGAAATACAGAAGCAACCAAGATATTTGTTGTTAAGTGAATACACAAGTAAACTCTGATACACACAGACAATGGAAGGTTATTCAACACAAAAAGGAAATTACCTATCAAACCATAGGCATGGCATACTATGGCCATATTAAAAAGGATCAGTGGGTGCCAGAGATCTCAGAAGAGGAAGGATAAACAGACAGGGCACTTAGAATTTGGGGGGCAGTGGAACTCTTCCGTAGGATGCTGCAATGTGGATACACATTATTGTACCTACAATAAGGTACTCACATCAAAAACCCACAGCATATACAACACAAAGAGAGAATCCTAATACACACTATGATGTTAACTGTAATTTCTACTAAAATAATGTAACTGAAAAATACACAGAAAAGGAATTAAATAGGCAATCAAAATTGTACTCTAGAAAAAAAATCAATGAAACTATATCAGAAAACCAAACATTTTTTTCTTTTTTTACACAGTCAATACAACACAAGATGTTTTACCTTTGGTCACCAAGAAAAATGTATGTGAAGTGTTTCCCCAAGCAGCAAACATCTCTCCAGCAGACATCAGCTAGATATCCTACAATTTAACTCAATTCTAAAATTATCTACCCATACATAGTATCAAATCCCACAAGATAAGATGTCAGACCCACATGCTTCCTTTACTTCAGATATCAGTTGTAAGTCTCAGGTTGGGACCTGTATTTCCCAACATCTGGCTATAAAATGTGGGTTCCAATAACATCCTCGTTGGGTTTAATTAATTTATAATGGGGCTCATAGAACTCAAGGAAATACTTAAGTTTAATCATTTATTGTGATGAATATTACAAAGGATAGAGACATACAATCAGATGGAAAAGTGTCATAGGGTGAGATGTGTGGGAAGAGAAATGAAATTTTTATTCTCTCCTAGGATGTTGTCACCCTCCAGACTCCTCCACATATTCAGCAATTCAGAAGATCTCCTAAAATTTTAATACTATATGCTGAGAACAAAAGAGAAATACAAGTCATGTTTGGCAACTTTTTAAAATGCAAAAGTCAAATGTGATCGGAATATTCTAATTTTATTTATTTATTTATTTATTCATTCATATTATGTTTTTTTATTCCTGGTTAATGTGAACGTACAAACAACTAGGTTACAACATTTGCATTTGTTAGGTAGAATCTCTGTCGTAGTTGTGACCTGCACACACAAGATGTGTCATATATATTGTGCCCATTAAGTGAGAGCACACCAAGACCTTTTCTCCCATCTCCTCCCTCCTTCATCCCCCCCAACTTGAATTGTATTGAGTTTTCTTCTTATGTGGGCATGTATTAGGTCATCTAGGGGATATTTACTTTTCCATTCTTGTGATACTTAATTAAGAAGAATGTGTTTCAACTCCATTCAGCTTAATATACAAGATGTAAAGTCTCCATCCTTTTAATGGCTAAATAGTATTCCATACCACAGTTTGTTAATTAGTTCCTGGGTTGACGGACATTTAGGTTTTTTCCTCATTTTGACAATTGTAAATTGAGCTGCAATAAACAATCTAGTGAAAATGTCCTTACGATAAAATGATATTTTTTCTTTTGGGTAGATGCCCAGTAATGGGATTGTGGGGTCAAATGGGAGGTCTAATTTGAGTTCTTTGGGAATTCTCCATACTTTCTTCCAAAAAGGTTGTATGAGGAATTTATGTCAGAAAGATAAGAAAAGTAGAGAGAGAGAAATGAGACAAAAAAGAGGGCAATAAAAAATAATAGAATAAAAGAGGCAGAAAAACTATAACAAAAATGGAGGAGTTCTTGTAACTGAAAAAAGTAAAAGTGAAAAAATAAAATACAAACAAACAAAACAAAACAAAACAAAAAGGAATAAACCAAAAACTGGAAAAAATTGAGAAAAGAAAAAATATATATATGTATGTTTGTGTATACATATGTATGTACATACACACGTATACATTTCTTTTTTTGCTTCTTTTCTCAATTATATATTTGTATATATACATATAATATTCCAATATATTGCTTTTTTTCTTCTTTCTTCATATATATATATATATATATATGTATATATATACATATTATATATAGAGGAAGAGAGAGAGAGAGAGAGAGAGAGAGAGATACCTTATGGACCTTATATACCAGAGGACATAGGGATGTTTTTACTATATAAGATGTGGGCCAGAAGCCACCCTCTTGTTGCACAGGATACCTGGTCCTGTCTTCCTGACTTTTTGCCTTCAATGAAGGCCTGGTGACCTTGCCAGAATTCAGTTTTTGAGAGAATGGAATCCTGAAGCTCTCACCAGATTTCTTTAGAGGCATGTCTTGGTCTTCCAAGCAGTTCCCCCTGACAATACAATGGCATACCTGGGGTGTGGGGGCCATTCAACTTACCCCAAGGATGGCTCCCCAAGCTCTGCAGGTATGCCAGAGCCTGCCGTGCACTAGAACCCTACAGACTGTTCTTCTCATGTGTCCTTCCCATAATGGCAGCACCCTGATAGTAGCTAAGCCAATGGGAGTCCACCCCATCTGGTGTTCAATCATGGCTGCTGGATGTTATTTGAGTTTACTTGCTCACTTAAGCCCTTCTAAGTCATCTCCAGCAAGCTGCTTAGTCAAAAACAAAAAAACTGCTGGATAGCACTTTCCTGTCTCTAGTCCATTGTGGGAGAGTCATTTGGTTGATCTCTGCCCATACCCAGGCACTTCCTTTCTGTGCTGGTCTTCCTCAACTACAGACCTCCTTGTTGTCTGCTGTAATCTACTGATTCATGGTGCCCCTGGGCTGATGTTTTTGGGTAGAATCTCTCATCTTCAGCCGAGGTGGCTGAAGTCCTCCTTCCCCTGTCTCACCATGAGTGTCTGGTAAGGAAATGCCTGTAACCCCCCATCTTGCTCCAACCCTCTTCCATAATATTGCAATTTTAACACAAATTTTACCTTCTTAAAATGTTTATACATTTTGGCACCCTCTGTATATGCATATATTTACTTCCATGAAAATTAAGAGGAATAAATTACTGCTTCAACCAGGATAGTAAGCATCTACAAAACCCCACAAACAGTTTTTTCAGCTCAGATTTGAGAGTCAAGTCAAATATCAATGACAAATAACATCATATATTAAATAATATATGAATATATGGAAACAAGAAAAAGCATTTTTTAATCACCTGGTTTAGCAAAGTATGAATTTAAATTACAGTTTTTGTAGTGATTTGGGGAGCAAAGTTTTGTAAAACTGTTATTGGAAAGTCATTACTTGCCACTCTAAGGTACTGTGGGAAAATCTCAAGTATGGAAGAACTCAGTATTTCTTGTGTAAACTTTTAATTCCTGTTTAATATGTATAAAAGGAAATAACTGCAACTTGATGAATTTTCACATAGTAACTGCACAAACATTGTTGACTTCCATGATTTTTAAATGCTGCTCTAGTGGCTCTAGGGAGTATGGATTAAAGGCAAGAAAGTTCAGAATAGCAACCAGAAGGGTAAAAGAAAGCACTGGGAACCTCGTGTAAGTCAATTCTACAAGTAGTGTTGCAGTTTCAAATTAAACTGTTAATAAGGAGCGAAGAAGTCTCAGAGTATATCAACATTTAGTTTCTATAGTTCAAAGGAATGGATAGCTAATTAATATATGACTAAGAAATCCACTTGTAATATTGGATATTAATATTGATCACTTAAAAATGTGAGCATTCCAAGCTGATGTAGATACATAGCCGGGCGGGGTGGCTCACGCCTCTAATCCTAGCACTCGGGAGGCCGAGGAGGGTGGATTGCTTGAGCTTACGAGTTCAAGACCAAATTGATGTAGATATAAGTATAAAATGCACACTGGATTTCAAAAATGTTTTCCAGACTCTCCTTCAAATGAACTCAACCCCCTCTAGGTCTTACTTTCTTATGCTGGAAGGAACTGTTCTAAGGCCCGTACCTTTAACTTGGGTAAATAAAACTAAAACCAAGTATATAAATTTCATCAGTGGTTTACTTTTATAAAAAATAAAAATAAATGAAAATGGTAAATAAGCCAATATTAAATAAATGGAAGGATTCCAGAGGAGTGATTTAGAACCCAAACTGAATTGTACACTGCGGGGTGAAAATGGAGGGTCATTATTGCAATTCAGGTTGTAAAGCCCTTACTATAGGTGCCTTCATTCCCTGATGTGAGAAAAGTCTAATGTTTTTCTCCAACTGTTAGTGAAAATACTTGAAGGATTTTAAGAACTTTTAATTTCTCAATGCCTAATGGACACTAATATTGCAGTATTTGTGTGTGCTTTGAGACTGCAGTGTCCCCAGACTTAAAATGGACTTTCTCACTACTATTGTTAACTCTTGGGACTGGAAGTTACTCATAAAGTGGGAAAAGTTAAAGGAAGTTTACATTTAAGGAATAAAAGTGCCTCAGATCACCCAAGTGTGGCAATAATGGTTTCATACAATTTCCTTTTTAACTGATCCTTTCAAAATACCTTAATTTTTACACATCCTTGGGAGGGGCCTGCTCACTTGGTGGATGAAATCAAATGCTATCTGAGGAATCACAAGAGCTCTGAAGTCATAACAAATAATACCGCACATTAATTACTAGAATTCAGTCATCTTTTCTTCTTTCCCTATTTGAGTTCTGAAAAGTGTTCGATGTGTTCTTTACATGATTCATGTTATCATGTTATGTATTTTTTATTTGATCAAACCATACTTCTGTCTATCCATCCAGATCAACTAAAGTGGCAAGGCTAAGTTCCTACCTTTACCTTCTCTTCTGCAGTTTCAGTCTACATCTTAGCTCTGATCAGTTATATATTTATGGAAACAAAAACAGAGATCTCAAATACAATGCTAAATTGTATTAACCACCTGATAAATGCTTCCACCTTCAATTATATGACTTAATTTTCCTTCCCCACCCACTTTCTACTGCAAACCCTACCTCTTTCTCCTAAGTTCCACACAATTGGTACTCTTGCTATACTATGCTTCTATGCATGCCAAATCTTCACAAACTTTATGCATTGCTAATACATCTTCTCTGGAACTCTTCAAATGCAAGTATTAATTCAAATATAGCCTTGTCCTGGTATATCTGAAGCAAATACTAAAAGAATATCTAGGATGGGAGTTAGAATTCTCAGAGAATACGGGGAGATTTCTAAGTGTAAAATGACATTTAAAAATGGGCTCTGCAAGATGCATGGGAGTATATACTATTTTACTCTGTCAATCTTTTAAAAACACTTTTGATTTTTTAAATAAAAGTATTATCTATTCTACCCAGAGGAAGCTGGTCTACCATTAATACAGACTTGGTGCCAAATATTTTTTTAGATGTTTAATCTAATTCATACAACTTAATATGTATCTTTTTCTGTTTTTTAAATACAAAAAAAAAATCTACTTTTTAAGTAGACTTTCCCAATATGTATATATTGGAATTCGGGCTATGAGTATTCGGGCTATGTATACATTAATGGCTTAGTAAAAATAGTGATGAAAATCTGAACTATTACTTGCAGAAAACAAACTGTACTGGTTTTAGTTAAAATGACAATTATGAAAATAGGTGAGTGTGATCCATATGCAAGAGCTGCAGATTCTCAACACCTGCAGGGCATGGCGGATTGCTGCTCTCACCAAACCCCACCTTCTTCTGCTTGGATTATTGCACAAGCATATGAGGCCCGACCTCCTGCTTCTCTATGTTCTGAAAGGAAGGGGAATCCCAGCACCATCAGTGACAGCTAATCCAGTTTCTTTGTTTGCCTCAGTTTTATTGTTCTCAGAGGAACAGGAAGGCTTCCATTTGATTACTGGCTTCTCCAGATCTGTGTGAAGTTGCTTCTCCAGTTACCAGCAATAAGGAAGGGGAAAATGGAGTCAGCTGTCCCAGACTCTCAGGCATCAGGGAGAGAATTTGAGATCTGAGATGAGCTGCTGGCAAATAAGCATCATAGCAGAAAATGAAAAATGGAGTTTATAAAATAATGTAGTTTTTAGGAAAGTAATTCATTTTTAAATCATTTCCTGAGATATTTTCCCAACATTCATTTGGATGGAAGAACGTATTCAATTCCCAGATTACAAACTTTTACCTACACTTGAGCAAACTGTGGGGCAAAAATGTAATTTCAAGGATTAGATAATGGAAAATATTAATGCTATTGAATATTTGAAGTAAACTTTCAAGGTTACTATCCAAAATAAAATAGTTAAAGAGTGACTGAAACAATATATACATCCAGGTACATTGTTTGAGTTTGTATAATTTCTCACTACAACTGAACAAATATATATGCATATATAGGCAAAATCCTTGTATTCTACTGATATGGAAAGGACATTTTCTGTGATAAGTAAGTGTTCATTTACTAGAATTTATGTGATGATAACCTGGGGGCAGCGATAACTCTTAATTTGTACATATGTTAGCATTATTTATACTGGAATTTATTTATGGAAGAACATATGCAAACAAGCAAATCTTATAGAATTTTCCAAATTTACAGGCAGTACATTAGGTTGAAACAATAGAAATTATTTTTTAGGCTAAAAAATGCCTAGCAATTTTAGTAACTATCAACAATTTTATATAATTCAGCCATATGTCTCAAACATTTTTAAATATGTATTAGTGAAGTCCTCTACATTAACTTCTAGACTGAAACTACAATAACACCTTGTTAATTGAGCCTACTTTTATCTGAATTACTCCATAAGAACACTCCTAAGTTTTGTAGATACTCAATATTCAGTGATAGTTGCTGGTCAAATGAATAACTAAGTATATGTGCGTTAGTACATCTGAATTTCTAAATCATAGCTTTTCAGGCATTCAAGCTGAAATATATTGGAAAATAATTTCAAAAGCTACAAGAAAGATTTCCACAATTTATGAGACCAAAAGCATGGAAAATTAACTTCAGCTGAGGGTGCAGACTACATGAAGTTCAGGGGAATTGGAAGGGATGCATGCTAGATAGAAGGTATTTATTTTCTAACGTATTAAAAAATATTTTCTGAGTGTTTCCTGTGCCACAAGGGCTATGATAAGTTTTGAGTATATAAATTAGGTAAGCTAAATTATCTTCTTCTCCAACAAGGAGCTTAGAGAAGTAAACTCAACAGAGCAATACATCCCCCAAGTGTCAGGGAGCACCGTGCAGGAATATGAAATTCATTGTTAGGAAATCTGAGAACTTTTTATTTTTAATGACCCATCACATCTGAATTCCCAAGGATATGTAGAAGTTGTTCAGATTAAGTTGCTGATGATGGAGAGGACGGAGTTTTCTAGAAAAGTAATAATTTGGGGGGTGAAAAACATCATGAAGATCTCTAGATGTAAATAGTTAACGAGTGTGTCATTAAGTCTAATAGCTTCAGTTTACTTTCCTTGATCAGTGGTACTAAAAGTGAAAGAAAATATAAGGGCAAATTATGAAGGAAGGGGTTGGTTGTTTTAAGAACATTGCAATGCATCCTGGGCACATCAAGTTGAAGGAACTGAAGCGAAAACATTTTTAGAAAACAGATTATCTATTGGGAAAGACCAAAATGGATTCATTATAGAAAATAGAGGGAAGGAAACCAGATGAAAAGTTAGAACACATTTTCAAAGATAACACAGTAATTCCAGGAACAGATGATAAAGACAAACTATGGAGGTGGAATTTGAGATGAAAAAATAAAAAGTAAAAACAAAAAGTATTTCCTTTACAAATTTTGAGAATGGAAACAGAAAAGGAGTTGGTTGGAGACAGAAGTTGAGGGCGTAGATGATGAGGTTACATGCATGTTTACAATGTATAAAACTTCATTATTTAAAAATGATATTCACTGGTATAAATCATTAGGGGAGAAGAAGCAGAATTTTTTTAAAGGGGAAGTGGTAGGTACGAGGTATTACTAAAATTTAATTTCAGACAGATTGCATTAGTCTGGCCTATATATTAAACATTCCAATAGAAATATCCAGTGGGGGTACAGCATATGTGGGTATAAAGACCATGGGAAGAAACTATAGTAGAGTTTTAAAGAGAACAGATCTGTGATAACTCCTGTAAATTTTAAAGTAGACAGCATGGAGCAAAAACTGAATAAGTGGTACAGCTTGGGGGCAACAAAACTTGTAAATCTCAAAAAGCACAGAGGAATCTACAATTAAACAATCCAGAAATAAAACCACTCTTCAGAGTCGGAAGAATTTTTTTTTTTTTTTACCCTGGAAATTCTGGCTGCAGAGTGTAAATCCTACAAAGTTCGATGCTCAAAAACTGAGCCTATAGGACATATTGTAACAGGGTGGAGACTTTTTCTATTTCAACTACAAATTATACTGTACAGAAACTGCTCTCTTAACTTCTCCATCCTAAAGATGTTGGTCAGTTCCTTAAATAAGAAAGTTGCATTTTTTAAACTTAAACCCAGTTTGCGTTGATGATTTTATATCATTAATAATTACATTAAAGGTAACCAAATACTAAACAAATTCATGTTTTTAATAAAGTGATTTAGTCTTTAAAACATGGTTTTGTACATGCACAAAGTTTTTTTTGTGTCTACCTAGTTCTTCACCCAAAAGAGCTACATCATGATACGGACATACCTCGTGAATTGTATTTTTTAAGATATTTACTTCTCTCTTACTAATGAACAACCAGTATCTGCCAAAAGAAATACAGGAAGAGGATCTTTAAAGATGAAAAATGGTGCAAAGTTATAAATAGTATTTTATTTTTGTGACAGCAAAAATTAACATTCACTTTTTACCAAAGTAAAGACTTGAGCCAAGAACATTGTATAACCCCTGGTTGGAAAAAAATTCTCAAATGTTTTGCTGGCTCTAAAATCCTATTATTCTGATTCACCAGCATGAATGGCAGATAATTTTTTTTCGATCATCCGTATTATACATGCATTTATAATTGCTTCTGCTAAACTTGCAGAGACACTGTACAAAAGAAAAAGGAAAATACACAACTATAGTCCCTTTGACATTTTATTGGCTTGAAAAAGGAACATTAACATACCTGCATACTCTCAGAATGGAGAGATATTCATGTGTGTGAGACTACTTTTAACCTCATGAACATTGTTTGAAATGTGCTGTAGGGAATAACCATCATTTTGCATAGAGTTCTAGTTTACTAACACAGTCCACAGGCTGGGGTCTGAAACAATAGCAATGTGCTGTCAGTGTTGGTTCTCTCTGAGTGCTGTGAGGGAAGGACGGGTTCCAGCCCTCCCACCTGGCCTTGTAAATGGCCTTCGTTTCCCTGTGGCTTCATATCATCTTCCTCCTGTTTGTATCTGTGTCCTAATTTCTGCCTCTTACAAGGATACCAGTTGTACTGGAGTAGGGCCCACCAATACACCTCATTTTAATTTAATTACCTCTTTAAAGACCTTATCTTCATATACACTCACTTTCTGAGATACTAAGCATTAGGACTTCAATATATGTTGATTTTAGAGGGAGAGCCAGCCTATAACACCCTACCCTCTGACCTTCTCAAATTGATGTCTTTCTTATAGAAGTACATTAATCTTATCCTGAGTGATCCAAAAGTTTTAACGTACTCCTATATCAACTTTAGGCCCCAAATCTTGTCTAAGTATCAACTAACGCAAGTATAGATAAGATGGGAGGTAAGATTTACATTGAGGCAATTCCCCTCTGGCTGTGAACCTGTAACAACAGATACGTTATATTTTTCCACAGTGCAATGGTGAGACAGGCATAGGGTGGACGTAAGAAATCAGAAACTAGAAAGGTGTAATTGTTCCCACACAAGTCCAAAACCCCAGCAGGTCATGAGGTTTTAAAGCTGGAGAATAACCCTCTGGCTTGAGTTTCTCTGTCCTCCATGATCTAGATAGACCAGGATCCTTCCCACTACCTGCTCCTGACCCTGGCCCCAGGCCTCGCTCACTGGAACAAGAAAAGATGACCCCATTCATGGGAACTGTGCCCTTGAGGGGCGCACTTCATGAATTAAAAATTTGAATAGCCACTCACAGGGGAAACTGAGTATGGTACTCTTAGACTTAGAAAAACCAGAGTGTGTCTTAGAACTGCCAGCTATTTTTTAATGAAATCTGGTCATTTGTCTTAATATAATTTACTACATTTTGTATTTGCTGATTGTATCCCTTTTTAACATGCTCTCCTGTCTTTTCTGCTTTTTAAATAAGTTATTTTTAATTATTATGGGTGCATAAAAGTTACATATTTATAGGGTCCATAGATGTTTGAATATAGGCAGGTGATGTGTAATAGCAAAATCTAGGTAACTGAAGCACCCATCACATCCAGCATTTATCCTTTTGTGTTAGAAATACCCCACTTCCACTCTTTTAGTTATCTTAATGTATACCATAACTTATTGTTGATTATAGTCACTTTTGTGCTTTCCAATATTGTTTATCTGATTTGTATACTTATACTGGAAGACAGTGATATTGATGGTCCTGCCTCTGCATTAATCTAATCTAATGCTTGTGATTGTGTCTTGGTTTTTAACAAGAAAGTTCAAAAGGAAAAAATAAACAATTTTTATTTTTTTTATTAAGTCATAAACACATAGATCATGTATACATTAATGCATTTATGGGGTGCAATGTGATGATTTTCAATACAATTTGGAATGCTTACATCAAACTAGTAAATATAGCCTTCACCTCATTTACTTCATTATTGTGTTAAGACATTTATACTCTATGCTTAATAGATTTGACGTGTACCTTTGCAATATGCACCATGGGTATGGTCCCACCAATTTTTAATATAGAAATGTTGATAGGGTAAGGTTAGAAAATAAAGAAAGATACTTGTGTACAGCTGTACAATGTGTTTGTGTTTTAAACTAAGAATAAAAAAGTTTAAAAAATAAAGTAATGTTTATGAGGGCAGTGCCAGTGGCTCAGTGAGTAGGGCGCCAGTCCCATATACCAAGGGTGGCGGCCCCAGCCAAACTGTAACAAAAGCCTGGCCCCAGCCAAACTGTAACAAAAAATAGTTGGGCGTTGTGGTGGGCACCTGTAATCCCAGCTGCTAAGGGAGGCTGAGGCAAGAGAATCACCCTAGCCCAAGAGCTGGAGATTGCTGTGAATTGTGATGCCACAGCACTCTATTGAGGAGGGCGATAAAGTGAGACTGTCTTAAAAAAAACAAAAAAAGTCTATGAAATAAAGGATAAAAAAAGAATTGCTAACTGATGATGTTGGTTAAAATGTTTCAACTTTCAGAGTTTTAGGGTTCTTATCTAAAAATATATATGATAATACCTCTAAGAAATTAAAATAAAGCAAATAATGTACTATGTCATGTACTTCAGTGGAAGTCAATGTTATTATTAAGTGGGATTACTTACTAAGAAATTAAGCTAGAAGAATCTTAAACTTCCATCCTTCCTTCAAATGCTTAGATACTTTATGTCATGCAAAATCCATGACAGAAACCTCAGGCTTTTAAATAAGCTTTCTGATTTATTCACACCTACTTAGAATGGCATAAAACATTATTAAGGTAAGTACAGGTGACAGAGAAGAAGCAATACCCTAGATTTTAAAAGATTAATTTTAATTTAAATATTTCCTGTTATACTTAAATATCTTCCTAGAACATCCAAATTAATTGGATAAGGGAGAAACTGTCTTCCGAGGACATTTTAGGAATCTAGAGAGAAGGAACATTCTCTCTTTTACACTCAGATATTCAAGTTGCAGGGAGTATAGTATTCACTTATACAGCAGAATATAAAGGAAACAGCAAGGGCTATGGTTTCAGAAAGACAAAAAATAGAATGTTAACCCCATCCTAAGATAGCTGAGGGGTACAGAATATGCCTCTTTTGCTGGATCCTAATAAAATCACTTATGGAAGTGATGAGTGTGATGGCTTTGTAGACCGCCCACCTCACATTAAGACAGGAACATAGACGCAAATTTGTGCGCTGTAATTGGAAAGCACGGTGCAGTTATTTGGGCACTATCCAACTTTTTCAAAAACCCAAATCTCAAGAAAAAAATATATAGAAGAAAAGGCAAGATGTTAAACATTCCTCTCTACATAACCCTATGGGCATATTCACTGAAATAATGAAGACTTACATTTTTTCATAAGACACGCTATTATTATAATCTCTTTAGATTTCTTTTGGACACAAAGTTCAAGATGCGTTTAAGAGCCTCGAACTTTGACTTCCATCTTTTAAAATGGTGCATATTGCAAGGGCACATGTCAAATCTAATATAAATGTCCTAAAACAGTAATTGAGGTGAAGGCTGTGTTACCCAGTTTGATGTAAGTATTCCAAATTGTATATAAAAATCAGCACATTGTATCCCATAAATGCATTAGTGTACACAGTTAGGATTTAATAAAAAAATTAAGAGAAAAAAAAGAAACTATAAAATGTATGAGTTAACTTTTTCTCGTTTTTTATATCTAAACTCATTTTTGTCTGTCAGAGGTTTTATGAAAATTGTGAAAGTTTTTTTTTGTTTGTTTGTTTGTTTGTTTTTGGATTAAGCAGAAGGAATAAACTAAAAATTGTCTCTACGTTCTGCCTGGAAAACAATCACAATCTACTCAGAGTGGTGCTCATTTGTCACAGTCCCACATTTGCTCATCTTGTCGGTGGAAATAATTAGCAGCATGTCCATTTTTGGAGCCAGGCCTACTCAGCCACAGGTTAAGTATTTACCTAGAATTTTAGATTTACTTCATGTTTATTTTATCAGGAAATATGATGGTTTTCAGCATGAACTCTCTACCTGTTTTTCATCATTTTGTCATTTAACAATATAACATTTTCTAGCTCACTAAAGCGTAGTGAATGCATTATATAAGAACATGGTTACTTTCAGCAACTATAATATTCTTGCAAGACACAAACTTTTTTCATGTATATTTGAGTAATTCAAGAAGAAAGATGAGCTTACTTATACATTAGGTTGAAAGCATTTTTTTTTCCTGGAAACAAATGAGAAGAAATTTTTCTAAAAGTTACAGAAAATAATGAGCGATGAGCCTAAAGGAAAATTTGGCAATATTTAATGAAACAAATTATGGAAGAAAATCCTTTTTCCTTAAGGTTAAGCCTTCAGGTGGAAGGAAAAAACATCACTTGGGTGAAGGTTTCTCAACGTTAAGTAAGTAAGTTAAGATGAAGGTTGTGATCAAAATAAAGGAATATAAAGAATATATAGAAATCAGAAAAGCTAAGTTAAATAGTATCTTAGACACTTTGTTATATTTCAAGGTTTATGACATTGACTCCACATACAATAATTACATTATCTTATATCCTGCTCAGCATTCACTAGTAATCCTATCTGTGAATTTGAGAAAGCCATTAGATATTTGAATATAATAGCTGTCTAATCATGTCATATAATATTTAAAAATAAATCAGGTAGATAATTGCAGTGACTATGGTATGAAAACTGTTAAAAATCATTTCATATGTAATATAATTTATTTATTGTTTTAGATACACAATCGCATTAATTATATTTATGCTTATTTTGAGACAAAAAGAGGTTTGTGGGAAGTTGCAAAAAATATGCAGGGGTATTCCATTCACCTTTTAACCAGCTTCTCCCAATAGTTACATCCTATATAACATTTGTGAAATATTAACATCAGGAACCTGACATGGTACAATCACAAAGTTTATCTAGATGTCCCCATTTTCACAAGCACTCCTTTGTGTGTGTATAATTCTATCCAGTTCTACCATATAAGTGTCTCCACAAGGGAGAGTCAGAGCTGGGCCATCATTTCAAGGCTCTGTCTTGCTATCCCTTGACAGTCACAGTTACATCCCACCTCCAAACCCCAATCTCTAACTGGGAACTGCTAGGATATTTCCCATCTCTCTTGTTTTGTTCTATCAAGAATGCTATGTGAACAGATTACTTATGTAGTATGTAACCTTTTGAGAGTAGCTTTTTTTTTGTATTCCCTTGATATCTGTACAAGATTTTGTGCATACCAAATTGTGTCTTTTTTTTTTTGAGACAGAGTTTTACTATGTCACCCTCGGTAGAGTACTGTGGCATCACAGCTCACAGCAATCTCACACTCTTGGACCCAAGCGATTCTCTTGCCTCAGTCTCCCAAGGGACTACAGGTGCCTGCCACAAGGCCTGGCTGTTTTTCCCTGCAGTTGCCATTGCTGCCTAGCTGGCCTGGGCTGGGTTCAAACCTACCAGCTTTGGTGTATGTGGCTGATGCCATAACCACTGTGTTACAGGCGCCCAGACAAATTGTGTCTTTTTATTGTTGAGTTGTATTTCATGATGTACATGTACTGCAGTTTGCTTAACCAATCACCAGTTAAAGGACATTTGCTTTATTCCCATTTTCTTTCTTATTATTAATAGGGATGCTATGAAGAAACTCTCTATCTTCAAGTTCTGCATCTGCAAATTCAACTATTTGCTGATTGAAAAATTTCGACTTTTACAAAGATACAAATATTTCACCCTTCACAAAAATTAATCCAAAATGGACCACACTTATATGGGAAATGTAAAATTATAGAACCCCTAGAAAATAATCTAGAGGAATATCTTGCCGATCTTGGGTTTGGCAATGACTTTTGGATGTGACACCAAAAGCATTATCCATGACAAAAATAAGTGATAGGCAGCCTTTTATTAATATTGAAAAGTTTTGCCTCATGAATCTAAACTATTAGCATATGCAATGGCTCTCGTCGGTATGTATCCTACTGAATTGAAAACTTACATCCACATAAAATCTTTCAAACAGATGTTTATAGATTATAAAACCTTATTCATATTTGTTAATACTTGGAAGTAACAAAAGTGTCCTTCAATGAGGAGAATGAATAAATAAATTGTAGTACATCCAAACAATGGGATATTATTCAGCATAAAAAATGAGATACCAAGCTATGAAAGAATCTTAAATATTACTA
>CAUYRH010115116.1:0-47073 GCA_963574655.1 Perodicticus potto | reverse complement strand
AAAAAAAGTGGCCGGGCGTTGTGGCGGCCACCTGTAGTCCCAGCTATTTGGGAGGCAGAGGCAGGAGACTCACTTGAGCCCAGGAATTGGAGGTTGCTGTGAGCTGTGGATGCCACGGCACTCTATCCAGGGTGACAGCTTAAGGCTCTGTCTCAAAAAAAAAAAAAAAAAAATCATTCCCTGCTCAGAAGAGGAATCACTGTTGGCAGAGAATCATGCTAAGAATAGCAGGCTTTACAAATAAACAATGGACAAGATATTTACAAGCAAGGGAGGAAAGGTACAAATTCAAATCCCTGAGACTGATACTACCACAAGCCATTAATATCAAGATTTTGGTTCAAAGTTCAGCTACAAGTGAACAACCAGACAAATATTCAGTTAGGCTTGGAAGAGTTATTGGACTAGCAAGTCTTAAACAGTTGGCCTCAGATGACAATAGGGCTGGGTAGGAAAAGGTGTCCCAGCGAGCAGCAGCCAGGCCTTACCCTGGGCTCTGCTCACCCATGTTCCAGCTTAGGGTGGCTGTGCCCTTTGCTCTGCTCTAACTCCCAACTCACTTCCTTCCTCTTGCTCTCTGCTCCCTCCTTTCGCTGCAGGCAAGGCATCGGAGACCCACTGGCCATCTTTTGTTTCTCCCAGGATGGACTCCAGATCTATTTCATCCATGGTGCTCCCGTCAGAGGACAGTAGTTTATCCAAACCAAATTTGAGTATATCACTCAACTTGCATGTAGAAAATAAAAAAGTCTGTTAGTTCTCATGAAAACAAACATCAGCATATTGGAGATTGGCTAAGTGGCTTAACAATACTCAGCATATTTATTCCCTGATGGACAGACGGGCTGTCTTCTCTATCATAGATAATAATAATCAGTGTTGTTTAATAGATGGATGATGGGTAAGCAGAAAGATGATAAATGATGATCAAAGCTGTTGACTTTGGCAGGTATCCATAACAACAACAAAAAAATTTATAAGCCTCCATTCTGGGGGGAAGAATAACCTTTATTTCCTGAATTTCCCATAGCACCTCTCACTGAGTCTTTTTCAAAGGCAACCCCAGCAGCACCATGACAAGTCAGAGACCCTATTAGCTACTTTCCCATCTCTCCACTGCCAATGTCTTAGGAAGAGAAGGCGACACTAGGTACTCTACCATGAACCGACTCCTTTCCCTTTGGCAATTTTTTTCTTATCGCAGCATCTATGGAAACCACCTTGGCAAAAACCAGTAACCATTCCTCATCACCAGGCCCAAATGAAGGCATTTCCTAGTCTGAGTCTTCCTAGCTGTTCCTTGGGCACTGTATTATACTGCTTTTCTTCTCCAGGGGACCCTCAGCCTATTCCTAAAGGCATATGAATCACCCAGAAAGCTTAGGTAATTATTCCTGCTTTCACTTGTTATTCCCATCTTTGCGCCCACCTAAGGTCTAACTCCAAGATCCTAAAGCAAGTTGGATTCACACCTTGGGGCCTTGTTCATATCTTCCTTTTGGAGTAGGTGAATCATCTTTAGATCACCTATTTTGTGAGTATTCTGTAATAGCTTGGAATAAAGTTAAATAGCTCACCTAAGCATGAACACACCTGGATATATTTACAGTAGAACCTCTGTAAGCTAACCACCCAAGGGACAACTAGTCAAAACACAGAAGTAGTCAACATAAGGAACTAGGCCTTAATACATGTGGTGCATGTCTAGTCTATGAAAAAATTAGGTCAATTTAAAGAGGTGGTCAATGTAGGGAATATAGGAAGGTGGCCAATTATGGAGGTTCTACTGTATATTTAACTTTGGCAAGATGATTAGCTTTGGCAGCTGTTACCAAAAAGATGAGAAAGCCCACTATTTAAAATAAGAATCATTCCATATTGGGACCCTCCTCTCAACCCCCATGTATTCACACTTGCCTCCTGGCTTTCCCTAGTTATTGCTCACTTACGATGGGTATTAGTCCTTAAGGAATGACATGTGTTGTTATGAGAAGCAATATTTTACAGTAATTAACAGCATGTGCTTAGAGGTTAGAGAGTACCTGGACGGGAGTCCTAAATCTGAATGACCTTCAGCAAATTACTTAAGACAGGAATAGAAATAGTTAGTACCTGTCTCCTTCTGTTGTTATTCTATTCACTGAAAACAGTTGGAAAAGAGTATCTAAGACAATACTTAGTACACAGTAGGCATTCAATAAACAAATAAATAAACGTTCACTACATCTGTATCTGCCTTTCTGTTTTTACTGTGTTCTCCTTACAGGGAAGTAAACCTGCTTCCTCTTTCAGGATTCCAGGCTGCTTAGATTTCCCAAAACAGAACAGTGTCTTTTACTATTGATTTTGTGGCACTAAAAAAAAAAAAAAAACAATCCCAGATCAGCACCTGTAGCTCAAGCGGCTAGGACGTCTGCCACATACACTAAAGCTGTCGGGTTTGAATCCAGCCCAGGCCCAAACAATGATGACAACTACAATTAAAGAAAAAGAAATAGCCAGGCATTGTGGTGGGCGCCTGTGGTTCCAGCTGCTTGGGAGACTGAGACAAGAGAATCATTTAAGCTCAAGAGTTTGAGGTTGCTGTGAGCTGTGACGCCATAGCACTCTATCCAGGGTGACAGCTTAAGACTCTGTCTCAAAAAAAAGAAAAAAAAAGAAAAGCCCAGAGGAGGGAGGGAGGTTGGTGGGCTCTCAGGTAACGGGTACGATGCAGGGGTATATAGCACATCTCCTGGGGGGAGGGCTCAACTACAACTTGAACTCTACTTAACAAATGTGAGCAGTATAACCTAATCGTATGTACCCTCACACTTATCTGAAATTTAAAAAAAAAAAGAAATTCATTTCTCTAAATAAGGAACCTAAAAGAGATATTTCTATGAAGTTTTCTGGCATTTTGTTATTGAGAACCGTATTTAAGAGTATCTACAGTATATGCCTTTGTCTCTCTCAAGCTTTTTTCATCTTACACTTGTAATTGCCTCAAACCATGTGGCCTGTCCTACCACCAATATGGTTAAGCATGTATGTCGGAGTCAGTAGCAAAACAAAACAAAACAAAACAAAACTCCCACACTTACCTACGATCCCAAGATAGACAGAAACCAAACAAATAAAACTGAGCATTACTTTTTCTACTTCTAGTCCCAAATAAGTGAAATCTTGAGCCTTTCCTATAAGTAACTGACTTCCTAACAAAAATGCTGATACATAAAGATATTTATTGGCCTCTGTGGATCTAATAATTACATGAGAAAATTGCTGTTTTTTAAGCCATGCTCAGACAAATTATAAAGTTGGTAACTCTGCTTGTAATATACTGTGTGATTTTTTTCCCTTTTAAATGCCTATTGTATCTTTTATTTGATAAACTAGTCTTCTTATAGCCTAGTCTCTCTTTTTTTCTCTTTGAGTCTTCTTCTAACAACGGTTTATATTACAGGTGTCTCCGAGTTACAGTACGTCTGACTGAGGTATGACTCACACTTATGAATGGAAGCTATTACAGGTATTATGTACCTGTTCAACTTACATACAAATTCAACTTAAGAACCCACAAAACCTATATCACTCAGAACCAGGGGACTTCCTGTATATTGGATTTTTACTGCAAACCCTGCTGACTAAAGCCTAAATCATCCTCCTATAACTCTGCCCTGCCTCCTAACTTCCTAATTTCTGTTCTCATTATCCAGGCTTACAACCTCATAGCTATCTTTGAATTTTCTCTCTCCCTAACACCTTCCCTCCATCTAAGCAGCAGCCCACCTGTCACGCCTTCTTTTGCCGTGTTTCTCACCTCACACGCTCATATAGCCATTGCCCTTCATGCCTGGGTCTTTCTAGTACTGGAGGAGTTGGGCCTTCTGCATCAAGCCTTTCATTCCCAGGCAGGACCAAATGACCTGGCATCTATTATAATATGTGTTCTAATTTTACCCAAGGGCTGCTGTACAATAACTTTAAGTCCTCTTCCGAAAGAGAATGCTAAACTTTTTCAAGACGCCATCTAATAGTCCCCTCTTCAAGCATATTAACTCTAGTCTTTTCATCCATTTTTTCTATGGCATAATTTTGAATTCCTGATCTTATTTTCTCTCCTTTGAGTATAGAACAAGTAATGTAAGTCACTCATCAAAGGGTCTGAAATTAAGAAGGAGGTTCAGAATTAACTATTATTGATTATACCAAGTTCTTTATTTTAACCAAGGCTCTTAACAGCCCTCTGAGGTAACTAGTGCCATCCTCATTTTTAGAAAAAGAAAAAGAGTCTATCCATGAGGTTAATGCGTCTGTTCAAATCCCCACAGCCAGCAGGTGATGAGGCATGGATCTGAATTCAAGCTGAATGGCTCAGAACCCACCGTCCTCTGTTTCTGTCCTCCCTTTCTGGACCATATTCATTCTTGCACCCAGCAGGTACGAGGGCAAGTCCAAGGTAGGCCAGGGAAGAAACGTATAGGTGGGGCAAGTGGTGGCTAGTTCTAGATCTTTCATTTATATTCTTCCACAGAGAGCACTGATGCAGCCTAAAGTGAAGAACAGTATGTTATACCTGGAGGTCAGCATCAGTCGAAGGTTTCTGGGCTCCCAGAGTAAAATGGCCTCCTTCTATGATGACGTTGGTGAGCTGAAGTTTGGAGGCTGCCTTCCTGTAGACTATTTCTTCCACAGTGTCCTGGCCGATCAGCCGAATAACCTTAACAGACCTGTGAGTAAGTCAAATCAGAGCAGTGTGCTGTAAGAGTAACAAGCTGGGCAAAAGTATGCAAGGTAAACACACCTAAAAGGAAACCAAGTTAAACACTGTATTCAGGGTACAATTAAAAGGAGATTGTTTAATTTGGACCTGAGCATTTGTTACATAGGAATTGGATTCAAATTCCCTCTGAACCTTTCCAAAGAAGTTAAGGAAGGATGATGAGGTGATAATAACTAGGATTCCTTATATGTGGACCCCCACCCCCCAAAAAGAAAGCTCTGAAAGATCTAAATTACCCTCAGGTCCAAGAGTAGCACCTATCTTTTTAGTTCAGCTCCATAGCCTCATAATTCCATTTTTTAACTGAGTTAGATCCTAACACAAGAATGAATTAACTTCTAAAGAATCCTTCTAATTCTTTCACAATTTGATTTTGCTCTTTAAAAGTGTGTCTGGCCAGCACTTGGGAGGCCAACATGTGAGGACTGCTTGAGGAGTTCAAAACCAGCCTGAGCAAAAGCAAGACATAGTCTCTACAAAAAACAGAAAAATTAGCCAGGTGTGGTGGTGGGTACCTGTAGTCCCAGTTCCTCGGGAGAGGCTGAGGCAGGAGAACCACTTGAGCTTAGAAGTTTGGGGTTGCTATGAGCTATGAACCATAGCACTCTAGCCCAGGTGACAGAGCAAGATCTTGTCTTCAGAAAAAAAAAAAAAAAAGTCTGTACTGATAATGTGACCGACCCAGCGCTACTCTAGCAGTCAACAGCATAGACAGAACTAAAGCCTGGTGGGTCTCTCAACTCATGTTTTGGGACTGTCACCAGGACTATGCTCTTCTCCTTTCTCCCCCACCCAGAACCACCACCAAGCAAGCCAAAAAAGTGGAGAAGCCTGAGTTAAAATCACTCACTTGTTCTGGCCAATTCGGTGAGCCCTGGCAGCTCCTTGCAAGTCATTCTGAGGATTAAAATCACTGTCAAAAAAAATCACAGTATCTGCTGCTGTTAAGTTCATGCCAACTCCACCTAAAGAACACAGAAAGGAATGTGATGAGAAGCACATGAAGAGGAGGAGGAAATAAAGACAGTGAAACCGTCAAAACTGGCTCACCTTCCAACGGATACCCCCATTGCCGACTGTAGAACTCTGCAGGGACTGCAAGTGCTACCTGACCTCACACTGCCTGACTTGGGAAATTTTAGTTACAGAGTTTAACAGAACAAAAGGGGCAAGGGTTAATGACAAAAGAAGGTAAGTTAGTGCTATGAAGCCATTTTAAATTTCTTCTGCTTAAAAGCCTTTGATTACAAACAGTCCATGCAAAAACAACACATAGTCTTTCAAAAAACAGTTTTCCATATGAGAAGACTGCTGTGGAGATGAGAAAGCGTGCTCACCTCAGCTGCAAGTTATTACGGTTATTAAGTACAAAATGTCTGATTTCCTTAAGCACTAAGTTTGATAGTTCTTATTACTGATATTTCATTTTGACACTACTTGTTTTATTTTTATTGTAAAGATGCGTCCTCATTCTTTCAAAGTCATGATTTTGCTTGTAATTATCTTTCAAATTTTTTTAGAGCAATTCTTGTGATACCATGGATAAGTCAAAAATTCATGTTATTTTTGCATGTGAGTTCCATCGTGGAACCAATGCAGGGCAGACAGCTCCAAACCAAGTGTTGGGAAAGGATGTGGCTAATGAACATAGTACCTTCCATAGGTTGAGAATTCAATTCTGGTGATTTTAATCTTTAAAAATGAGCCACGTGAGCTACCTGAGACCTAGGTAGGTAATGCTGAGCTGAAAGCTGTAATGAAGGAAATCTATCTCAACCTAAGCATGGATTTAGCAGTAAGGTTTGCTGTTATTACTCTAACAATATTGGACCATTGGAATTAAAACAGTAAGGTAAAGAGGCTGGACAGATGGGGACAGAAGAGAAAGCGTCTGCACGCTTGCCTTTTGCCTTTCTTTGCTGTCATAACATAAAAGCAAACCATTTCTATACCATATCATTACACGTGATTGAAAACAGTTTCTTTTTGACAATCACAAGCATTTGGCATAATGGTTAGGAAATAATCAAAGGCTGAAATGTAGTCCAAAGTCATATTTAGCAAAACAAAGCTAACAGTGCCTGCTTGGTGGTCCAATGGTGTTATTATCCACTAAAGCTTCATGGAACCTGGTCAGTCAATTCCAGTAGATGTCACTGCAATGAGCTGGATGAAAGGATGAGGATGCTTGCAATCAAGCAGCCAAAATTTGTCAACAGGCAGGCCTATCCTCTTGCAAGACAGTGCTTGCCCACTTGCCATGTATATAGCAGTGTTCAGACTACAGAAGTCAGATTTGGAAATCTTCTGTCATCCACTGTGTTCACCAGAACTTGTACCAACTGGCTACCACTCTTCCAGGCTTTGGACCACTTCTTAGAAGGAAAAATATTCACTTATCAACAAGCTGTGGAAAATGCCTTTTGCAATTTCATTGCCACTTGCTCTCCAGACTTCTTCACTGTTGGCATAAACAAGGTGGAAAACTGTGTCCATAGTGTAGGCACATACTTTAATCATGTTGCTTCTTTTTTTTTTTTTTTGAGACAGAGCCTCAAGCTGTCAACCCAGATAGAGTGCCGTGGCATCACAGCTCACAGCAACCTCCAATTCCTGGGCTCAAGCGAGTCTCCTGCCTCCGCCTCCCAAGTAGCCGGGACTACAGGCGCCCGCCACAACGCCTGGACATAGTCACTGTTGTTTGGCAGGCCTGGGTTGGATTCGAACCCGCCAGCTCAGGTATACGTGGCTGGCGCCTTAGCCGCTTGAGCCACAGGCGCCCAGCCATGTTGCTTCTTGTTTGAGACAAAATAAACTACACTTTTGATTTAAAACCGAACATTTCATATTTAATGACCTAAGTAAAACTAGGTGGTAAGACCCCTGATACAAGTAACTAAGAAGAGGGAATGATATCACAGTCCCAAGCCCAGTAGGAAACTATCTCCCTCTGATTAGAGAACATTTTCACGAGTCTTTTCTGTGTTTCCTCATTAATCAAGGTGAAAGTAACAAAACCAATGGCAAGATAAGAATGCTTCATGAAACAACTTGCTGGTCTTACTTTAGTGCTGCAGGAAAGGGCTGAGGAGGCACTGGGTTACAGGAACTAATTAAGAGAACCACCAAGGTAAACTGCAGCCTTCTCTTAGACTAATGTGAAAAAAGGTACAAAACACTCTCCCTCTCACTAGGACTATCAGAGCTCCTCGCTGAAACAAACAAGCCTGAAAGAGCTTGTTCCAAGAGCCTGGGTGACTGACTCTTGAGAAAGACTACTGACTCCAAGCTGGATCTCAAGACAAGCTAGGCAGGAATATGGTAATTAAAGCCTTTATGTAAAATTAAAGTTGAAATAAGGAGATGATTACTTCATGTAAAATTAAGTTGGAAGGAGGAGACTGATTACTAGGAGGTGTTAATTATACCTAATAATATTGAGAGCCATACTGAGGCTGTACGTCATACTTGGCAGGCATTGTTCTAAGCACTTTACAGATATTAACTCTGGTAACCCTCACAACAACCCTACAAGTACTTACTATGATTATCCTCATTTTATAGACGTTGCGATGGAATCACAGAGAAATTAAAGTACTTATCTGAGGTTGCACAACTAGAAGATGAAAGAGCCAGGATTCCTTCCCACATGGTCTGGGCCCACAGCCTGTGCATTTAACCTCTATACCATTTTTTGTGTTCCACAAAAAATTATTGACTTAAGGTTGTCTGAGTTCAATTCTTCACTGAGGGGTGATGATTTTATGTTACAAATAAGCTACATCCGCACTTGTTCAGGACATATTCATGAGCTAACACTGCCATCTGGTGGTCACAAGACTCAATCACAGAACTATTTGAAAGTTGGAAGGAAATCTGTTAGATAAATGAAAATGCTTCAAAACTACAGCCAAACTGTGACAGCAAACATGACTGACAGTGTACGGAAAAGGCTGCTATCCAGGTCTGCTTTAGCTCCTGAAAGAGCTCCTCTGAAATCCTTCAAGGAGATTAACTGAAAAGCAGAGAGGTCCTTCTTCCTAAATTTAGACACTTCAAACACAATGCTGCCTTCTGAATATGAAGATTGGTGAAATTATTAAAGCATAAATGGAACTATTTTCCCAACAAGGATAATGTGTTTGCCCTGATCATTCCAGTTTCTCTGAAGATTTTATTCCTGGTCTCAGGGCTGATCACCTGATCACGGGAGTAAGTGGTCACAGGAAGGAAGTGAGGACAAATAAATCTGACTATGTCTTACATTATTATTTTATTAGGAAGAAAGGATATACATAAGTGAAATAATCTGCTTATAATCAAGGATTATATCGCACCCTTCTTTCATATGCCCTTCTAGTACCAGGCACTTACAAAACTTATTTTAAATAAGACTGAATTCTCTTTTTATAAAAATACTGATCTGTCTTTCATAGAGGACATAGATTCCTTTCATGTTCCTACATGTGTCCTGTCAATTCACATGCTACCTCCGTCAAAAGTTATATCTATAAAAAATAAGATAATGGGGAGGCTGAGGCAAGAGAATCACCTAAGCCCAGGAGTTGGAGGTTGCCGTGAGCTGTGTGACACCACGGGACTCTACCGAGGGCGATAAAGTGAGACTCTGCCTCTATAAAATAAATAAGATAATGAAAACTAATATTTTTATGAGTTCAAAACTAATTTATGGCAGACTCACTCTGCAGCCGGCTGCAGTCCCAAGATGGGTGCTTTTTCTGTCTGCCCGAGAAATAGTCCAGCTGCTGCCACTGCCTGACTGTCAAGGGCAATGCAGCTGCCTGGGGACACGGGTGTCCGGTGTTGCTAGCCAGGCGGTTGCCTCACAATGCTCTGACTAAACTCTCCAAAGTGTAAAAAAAAAAAAACTAATTTAAGGTCAGCTTGCTCTAGTTCATGTGAATAAAATCCTCTCCAAGAGCTGATTTCAAATTAACTGTTTGTGAACACACTCTGTAACTGGCAAAACACTACAAATGCCATATTTAGGACTTAAGTCATATGAGTAGACCATCTCATAAATAATTCTAAAAAGCTGGCAGTTTCAATATAATCACATTTTTTAAACAACTTGACTTTTGCTAAGCTTTGACAACACTACTCCAGAGGTACTTAGGGAGGAAGGGCAAGTGGCAGACGTATCACATTTCCCAAATTCATAATCGGGAAGGAGAACTGCCTCTATTGAATATAAATACAACTTTCCAGAAAATTACAAAAATAGAAATCTTTTGGGATACTTCCAAGTCAAATTCTAGTTTGTCAAAGCAAACTAGAATTACTTTCCATCCACTGCAAGCTTCAGTCTCACCCCTGAGATGAGATGGTAGCTTGGACAGGTTGGTTAGGAAATAGCACCAGGCCAGAAGTCCAGTGTCTTGATCAACTACACCAACTACTTCGATTCTCCTTGTTTTACACACCTTAGTGATAACTTCACCTTTCAGAGTGTTAAAGAAAATGCACTAATGGCAGGGCTCATCACCCCATTTGTCTGCTTTCCTCAATGCCTATGTGGCCTACCTGCCCTGGTGCTCAGAAGAAAAACGAAAACAGGCTGCTGACCAAAGTTCTTAATGGCCAAATGTCTCTCTTCTCCTCTCACGGAACCATCCACACGCTCATAGCTGTAGCCTTTACACAGAGGAAGAAAAAGGGAAATCTTCAAGTACTCTCTGGAGAACAAAAATTAAGTCAGCCCAAATCAAAGGGTAATTTTGTCCCTAACCACATAGACATGGCCCTACTTTAAGTGAATCCCATCAGAAAAGTTTAAATGTATGGGGATAATTTATCATTTAAAAAAAGAATTCACCATAACACACTCCTCTGGGTCTTTCAACTACATACACTTGAGGTCTTTGGCATTTATGGAGTTAAAAGACTCAATTTTAACTAATCCCAAGCAGCCCTGAACGTCCACAGTCCACAGTCCACACCGTCCACAGTCCACACCGTGTGGTGGTTTCTAGTTTTGCTGAGGCACGATTCTTCTTTATGCAAATAGTCAGACAAGCATTCAGAGCAGGGGAGTGAGCCTGCCTGATGGCGCAGACCTGCCTTTCAGTGAAGCTCTAGGGTGCTCTGCCAGTTCCCTGGCTCCCATGTCAGGAAGGGGAGCTGTACGCTCAAGCTAGGCTTGTGCATCTTCCCAGTATGCCAATGGAATTTCTGCAAGTGCCCACTGGACCAGGTGTCCTGTAGTGTGGAGGGGGCATCCAGCGGATCTGGGAGACCCACCCTGGACTAATTTTTTAAATTGTAAGGTCTAGAGCTGACACTTCTTCACCAGTAGGATCAAGATCATCCCCGTGTCACAGTCTTTTCCATTATCCCACTAAGTATTACTATACATTAACTGGAGCTCCCAGGTAGTAACCTAACCGACATTCTCTATTGTCTGTATAGAAAAACTTGATCTTAACCTTTTCCCTGATTTATGTAATCTCTTTTATTGTAACATTCGTCTTTTTCACTGATTCCAAGTACACAGTCGCTGAGGTGAATGTTATGAGACACTAGAGCTCTAGTCACCAAAACTCTCTTTATGATATGTTTTCAAGATCACTCCACATTTCCATGACATTTGCTCATAATATTAAGTCACATAAATAATAGGAACATGGGTATTGTGCCCAGGTGCCTCTCCCCTGCCCACAATCCTTGCCTTCATACCCACTCTCCACTCTCTGCACTTCTGATCTTTCGGTTCTGAATTCATGCTCTCCTACTGCCTTCCCTTGTAACATTCCCACACCCTGTATGACTCTTCATGGACCCATCTGAACTGTTAAGTCTAAAAATGCCTTAGGTAACGTAGTGGCCAAGGGTGTCACCTCTGTAATCCATATAGTCTTGGAGAATATCCAACATCTGTGTCATCTGGGAGAAAAGTAAAACCCGATGGCCCCTGGTAAGAAAAAAAAAAAGGAAAAACTGCCAACTCTAGTAGTATTTAAGGTGAGTTTCCCTTAGGCAAAACTTACCAAAGAATACATTACACAAGTTTATAAATAAATGAAATACCGAAGTAGAAATATAAATGTCATAACATTTATACAGACTTCTTCAGAAACCCTAAATGATTTATATAAGAATATATCTCCACATGTAGGTCCTTCAAAGAAGGGGTCCTCAAACTGGAGTGGAAATATTCCCAGGGCACATGTCAACGCACCAGAAGGCATAAGAAGTTCTAGAGTGAACAAGGTACCTCTTTCTGGAATGAAAATGTGCTCAATGTAAAGAAACAAGTTACCATTTTAACAGCAAAATAAGTAAGATATATTAAGAGTAAAATTCAAACGTACCAAAAAACCCAAGAAAAACTGGAGACCCTGAAAAGCTTATACTCAGCCACAGTTATTCTCTATGAGGGAGTGTAAAGTCACTATCTTCTCATCTACAGCTGTATTGCTTGAAAAGTCTGAGAAGTAACACTTTAGAGAAGGAAGGGGCAGTGATGTCTCATCTCCCATGATATGACAAACTGATGTACAGGAAGAGGAGAGAGGAAAGAAGGAGCCAAAATGACGGACTGAGTCAAGGACAAAGTCAACACACCAGCCATTATTTTAAATTTGCATAAACAAAGCAGCACAGTATTGTCCAAATAGCATACTCATTATGTAAATGAATCTAATCTGAGCTTGTAAGAAGTGTAAGAGGAACAATTATGGAGACTCTTAAAACTCTAGCCCCAAGTGAGTAGGAAACCGCACTGACTGTGAAATTGAGGCCTCGGTTCTAATCTCATCTCTGCTGGCTTTGTGATCGTGGACAAATCACATAACCTTTCTGAGTCAATGAAATGAAAAATTTGGGCAGAAAGTATTTATGGGTCCTTCTCCAACTCTAACACACTTACGGTAAATACATCAGAGCCGGTAGAATACAGTAAGATGTGCAATTATTTAACTTGCACATTCCTAAATTGAGTAATTTTGCCTAACCAAAAGGGATGGAATCAGGGCAGGAGTGTAGTCACAGGGAAAGTGGAGTCTGAATCAGGGTCTTAGAAAAAAAAAAAAAAAATAACCCAACAAATCAGTGAGCCTCTCATTATTCAAGTTTTAACAGTCACTAGCTGAGAGTAGAATATATGAACCTGTTACCTACCTGGCATGCAGGAATGCTAGCAGCTTGTCCAGCAGGTGAAGTTTCCCACTAGCCTCAATCAGGTGGTCTCCGACTTCAAAAGGCTCTGGCTCCACACCTGAAAGAGAAAGATCCCACTCCCAGCCAGGCTGTAGTGAGCACGGCCGTGCTCCTTCTTGCTCTCAGGGATTTTGCTACGTGTAAATAGTTGTGTACACAGTGATCTCAGTGCTGCTTAGCACCAATCACAGACCCTGCAACACTCAATAAGCCTGAAAAACGTGTCTGGGGAACAAACCCACTCTTGAGGGAACTGAGGCACAAGAAAATGCTGAAGAACAAGGAGACCCAAAATTGAAATCTTGGGGTTCACCCTAGAAATGAATCAAGAAATAGGTTTCAAAGTATAAACTAGTGACTCTCCAGATATAGGGTGATGGTCAGAATAACCTAGGGGGTTTCTTTCAAAATCTTCATGTTCCCCAATACTCCTTAAAAAAAATTCTGATATGCACCTAATAGAGATTCTATGAAATTTCTGACAGTTCCTAACACCACTTGGCAAAGACTTCCTTAAAATGACCGCAGCAAACCCTTAGCCTTGATCCCATCTACCCTAGAGCCACTCTGGGCATAGAAGTCCTAGTATTGCTACATGGTACATCAAAGCAAAACAAAAATGAAATCACTACACATCAAAATTTGCAGGATGCACCCAAACCAGGGCTTTAGAGGGAAATTTACAGAAGCCTTTAAGATGAAGGGGAAACAGGAAAGGAGATTGAGGAGGAACAGACATAAGGTGGGCAGAGAAGAGTTATCCTGGAAGCCAAGGGAGGAGAGCATTTCAAAGAGAAGTGATCAAGTGTGCCAAAGGTTTCTGAGAGGGACTAATAACCACTAATACGAGTGGACTACTAACCACTGGTTGGGTAACATGGAGATCATGGTGACTGCAGAACATTGGTGATGGAAGACTGAGTGGGTTCAAGACAATGGGAAATCTAATCATGAAGAAATGATCAGAGAACAAATCTAGGCTATGGCACATTAAATAAAACCACTGGCCTTGGTTCTTTGCATAAGCCAAGACCAAAAAGGCACATACACACGCAAAATCTGAAAAATGTTTCTAGGTTACAGGAGAATAAAGAGACAAGCCAAATGCAATGCAGGACCTATGACTGGATTCAAAAAGGGGAAAGGAGGGGAAAAAAAAAGAAAAGAAAAATATAGCCATAAGGGATATTGTGGGGACAACTAAAGAAATTTGAATGCAAACAATATAGAACACCAATACAAAGAAATTGAGAATAACAAAGACACAGTAAATATAGGCAATTCTTCTGAAGAATTTTGCTATAATTTTGCACAAAGAAACGTTAACAAAAAAATAATGTACAGAAAAAAGGCACTGCTTTACCATCAAACAAATATGGGTGATCCACACACTTTCGAAGCTGGGATAAAATGTTTTGAAGTTTAACTTTTTTTCCCATTTCATTTTCAAATGCATCTGAAATTAAAAAAAGAGATAGACATTACTAAACCAAACCCCCCCCCAAAATACATATCCCTAAGTTTCCATAAATAACATTACTTGTTTCAACAATATATCTTTCATATCTATACTAACCTTCCTAATTTTTCTGAATTGCATTGAGAACAGCACATCCATATGAAATTTTCTTAACCATCATTTTGTTTTAAGAAGGCTAAACTATAAACTGAACTCAGGAATGCTTTGCTACTCTTTTGCAAAATTCTTAATTTTCTTCTTTTAACTGTTTTGGTGCAGACAAGGGCCAAAAACACGCAAGTTGAGACTATTCTACTTCCACTCCCATTTCTTCCCCAATTCCTCCCAGGGAATTTAATTTAAGAAAGTAAGCTTTGTAATCTGTTACAGTAGTCCCCACTGGTCCACGGGGGATACGCTCTCAGGGGACAGGCAGGGGTTGCCTGACACACTGGACAGAACCAAACCCTATGCACGCTTTGATTCCTTCCTATACATATATATCTGTGATAAAGTCTAATTTGTGAATCAGGCACAGTAAGAGATTAACAACTATTAGTAAAAAGTAGAACCATTATAACAATATAATTTCACAGAAGATTCATTCTTAGCAACCTAGGCATATGATTTTTTTTTTCCTTATTCAAGATCTTCCGCTTTTTCTTTTTGACACAGCGTCTCACTCTGTCATCCTGCGTAGAGTGCTGTAGCGTCATAGCTCACAGAAACCTCAAACTCTTGGGCCAAAAGATCTCCTACCTCAGCCTCCCAAGTAGCTGGGACTACAGACACTGCCACAAAGCCAGCTAATTTTGCTATTTGTAGTAGAGACAGGGTCTCGCTCTTGCTCAAGCTGTTCTTGAACTCCTGAGCTTAAGCAATCCAAACACCTCAGCCTCACAGAGTGCTATTACAGGCTGAGCCACCACACCTGGCTAATCTTTCACCTTTTCACTTAAAGGAAGCACTTTAGCCTTCTCTTTGGCTTTATTCAAATGCCAGCGTCACTACTCTAGCGCTTTTGGGCCATTATTAAGTAAAATAAGGTTTACTATAATGGAAGAGAGTGCTAAGACATGAATACTGCAACACTCAGATCTCATAACAGAGCCAGGGACTCAGGGGACCAAGGTTGGGCGGTGGACAGCACGGAGCCTCAGGGACAAACGGAGGAGGTAGTTGGCCTACCTGGGCTGGCATGACCATTCATTGTGCTACTTAGTGGAGCATGCAATTGAAAACTGATGAATAGTTTATTTCTGGAGTTTTCCATTTATGTTTTCAGATTGCAGTTCACCCTGTGGGTAACTGAAACCGTGGAAACACAATCATGAACAAGGGGGGAACTCCTGTATCTGAGAGGGTGGAAGGATGAAAAGCATGACTGGGACACCGAGAAGTGTTTGCTCAGTTAAAGGCAATAAGGAAAACTGGGAGGGGGAAGGGACCTGCATGACTGTTAGAACCACCGCTGAGCTACGTTCACAATACTCTTGCCACAGTGTCATTGTAGCTGACCTGGATTACGCAGAACACAAAATCTCATCCCATACTCTTGGTACACAAGGTGAGTCTAATGATAAAATTATTTCCCTGCATGAAAAAAGCACCCCTGTGATTACCTAGGTCTTTCATCAGAATGGCCTTGTAGTATTTTTTCTGCAACGCTGACATGCCGTGGTAGATCACTACTTCTGTCTTCCTGGGAAGCTCTGTAGCTACCTCAGCTTTCACTCGCCTCAGCAGAAATGGCTGCAAAAGTCTGTGCAGTTCACTGGCTATATAAGAAAAAAATACAAGTGTGGGACAAAAGGCCCTGAACTACTACCAAACATGTAACAATTTATCTTTGTTTCGCATTTTCATGTTAATCTTGCATTCTAGGCCAGTATGGTAATTTTTCATAGTATTCCTTCCTTCATTGGGATCTTCTTCCCAACTCCTTCAGGAATCATTACTAGCTCTTAACCCAAGAACTAGTAACACTCAAAGAACTTGATTCTTACTAATAACGTCATTTGCACGAAGCTCTTTTGTTTCCACACTATTATGCCTTTAATTTTTTTGATTAGCATGATAGTTTAGAAATACTCGGCAATACTGTTCCCATTTTTATAACTAAGTGAGGCTCAAAGAAATAAAGCAATTCATTCAAACTCACAGAGATGGATGTAAGTGTCTCCAACATTCAAATTTGATTCTTTAACTTCACATCCCTTGTTTTCTCGAGTGTCTTTTAAAAATGTCAAAATAAAGCCCAGTTGTCTTGAATTTCAAAAAACCAGACTAAATCAGAATTATACTAAATGTAGGTACAGCAAATAAAAATATAGGCACCCAGTTAAATGTGAATTTTAGATAAATAATAACTTTTTAATAAAAGTATGCTCCATGTAATACTTGACTATGTCCCAGTGTGGGTTCCCCAGGTAATCTTCAGCCTTTGGTATGAGCATTTTGCTATAAGAAGCTTCTTGAACTCTTATTTACCTAGTACATAAAATACTGTCTACTTGGTATGCCTCCCATTTGTTTTGAAAAATCATCCCAGGATAATATCACAGGGATAAACAGATAATTCTACAAGGAGATGGGGAAAGTTATGAGAGCAAGAAGATTACAATGATTAGCTATATGAATGGGAAAGCTTTCCTCCTCATTTCTACCTCCCATCCATCCCAGACTTTTGGTTTCAGTGCAGTGCTGAAAAAAACACAAATGTAAGAGAATGTAGAATAGTAGTTTTGGACTGTAGCACCCATATACTTTCCTGTCTCAAGAAGTGGCATATAAAGTTAATAAAATTTTTTTATAGCAACTACAAGTTGGAAAAAAAAAGTCTGCAGATCAGCAGGCACCTTCTACTTCTTCCAAAAATAAACCAAATAAACTCTCTTATAGAATAACATAACAAACAAATCAGAGAGGCATCAATAGCACACAACTGGGAACAGTATGAGGATTTATTATTTAACAACATCTCCCTTATGCCTGTGGCTCTTTATCTCCCTGGAAAGTGTTCTCTGGTTTTCAATTCTCTTTCTTTTCTATCTATAACCATTATGCACTAGGGCAGTTCCTACACCACGATCCCTTGGGAATGATTCATAGGAGAGAAACTTGCCTGACTCAGACTCTTTCTCAATATCCTGGTAACGTTGAACAAAATCTTCCACCTGTTCCTTGGGGAAAAGGTCAGGTTCCACAAAACTGAGGAGGGAGTAGAGTTCTTGAAGGTTGTTCTGAATGGGAGTTCCGGTCAACAGGAGACTGAAGACTACTGAGAACTCAAATATATAAACAAAATAAAACCCCCTAACACTAGAAAGCAACATGAGCTACCCATCACCACCTTTACCCACACAGAGAGGAATGATTTAATGGAATAACCAGTGACCACAAGGACACATCGGAAGGCTCAGGTTCAAGTTGTACACTAGCTGTCTGATGTAGAAAATAATACCTTTTCAGTTTCAACTATAAGAAGGAGCTAATCCTCAGAAGAAGACACTATTATTAGGATGCAGTAACACTCTGTGAACTCTGAAGTCCCAATATAATATATTATATTAGAATATAACCAAATTACCTGGCACCTGTTTATCTGGCGTGGTTATTGTTACTCAGTCTATGTGGGGATTGAAACTGTCTTACTACCTATGTAGGGACCAAACTTTCAATTATAGCCACAGAAATTAATGTATGTAGTCTCATGAATGAACAAGCCTTTATCGGGCCAATAATACAAAGAAGCCCCATTCCACTGGCCCCTCAGAAAAAGGCCAAATCTAGGATACCATGCTATTTCTCATCTGCTTTGCCAGAATGATGCAAGAGTTAAGAGAAGGGAATGAAAGCAAAAGCAAGACAAAGATAAGAGACTGGAGGTGACATTCAACAGCTTGAAGTTGGCCCCTTCATGACTCCAAAGAACTTCCAGTATTTTAAACAGGTAAAATGGGGGAGGGCACCACATGCCCCATACACCTGCTACTGCAGAAAGGAGGGTTATAATGAGACTGGCTGTTTAAATAAGTTTCCCCTTTGAATATGATCAAAAGAAAGTTGAAACATTCACAAAAACAGAATGTATTTTATTGGGGTAGGGTCTTATTTACTTGATAGTCAGATTTTAGTAAACATTATCTCCTATAGAAAAGAGGAAGAAGTTAGGCCAGAGGAAGTACTACTTCTATCATCCACAAAATGTTCATATATCCCTGCAGACATGACTGAAAAAAAGGTTTCAATTTGACTCTATTCAGACCTAAACTAATTTTTTTTTTTTTTAAAGGGAGTGATGGGAGGAAGGAGAGATAAACAGGTGGAACACAGGGAATTTTTAGGACACTTAAACCACCTGTACAATACTACGATGGTGGATACATGTCATTACATTCTTGTCCCACATCACAGAACGTACAACCCCAAGGTGAACCTGATGTAAAACTATGGACTTTGGATGACAGTGATGTGTCACAGTAGGTTCATCAGTGGTAACAAACATACCACTATGGTGCAGGACTCTGATGGCAGGGGAGGTGCCGAGTATGTGCGGGGATGGGGAGCATAAAAGAAATCTTTGTATTTTCTGCTCGATTTTGCTGTGAACCTAAAACTGCTCTAAAAAGTAAAGGCTATTGAAAAAAGGGGGTTGGAGGCTTGATAAAAACTAAGACCATCCTGAGAATTTACCTCTGAGAGAGTCTTATGCAGCAGGGAGCTTTGGTTTTTCAACCTGTGAGCTTCATCTACAACAAGAACACTCCAGGGAAATCTGTGAGGGAAAAAAATCCAAGCTTTCAGTTTTGTGTAACTTAAACACGTATCTCACAATCAAAAGTCTTAACTCCAAAGCCATGACTGTTGTTAAAAAGATTAATAGTAAGCCCATCGTATTAGAAATATAACCAAATTACCTTCCTATCTGAGAGGCAACCATATATACACATAAGTATAAGTACTTTTTAAGGCAATAAGGTTTAGGGAATCTTCTTTCTAAGATAGTGATGAATCCAGGCAGAAAGGGAGAAGCCAGAGACAGATAAAGTAAAAAGAAACATTTATGACTTCCTACTATGTGTCAGACACTGACTTTGGGACTTTATGTGTTCTTTAATCCAAAGGAACTCAGAAACTTAATATTATTATGCTCATTTTACAGTTAAGGAGATGAAGCTCAAGCAAAGGTTAGGTGACTTGGTCAAGGTCACAAAAGTAGTGACGTTCAAACACTGAAGAAAAATCAAGAGACTGTAATGTTATAGCAGCTAAAGAAGTGTGACTTTTAAATAAAGAAGTGGTGAATAGAATCAAATGTTACAGAGATGTACATGAAGATATATTTATTGGATCTGTTAATATGTACGTCATTGATGGTACATGTTGTATTGTGTTGTGGGGAACTGAGGGTCCAAAGAAAGTGCAGATTCCAAGGACAAGGCTAGGTAATGGGAGCAGAGGATGTGTTTAAGGATTACAAGGAGTAGGGTCCAGATGGAGTTAAACAATGGCCCTGAGATAAAGTGTCCAGAGTACCATGCCTGGCTCTGTTCGAATTAGCCTCCAAACAGATTAGGTCTTATTCCCTTGTGAAAAACTAGATACTAAGGTGTTTATACATGCAAGCACCCAATAAACATTTGTTCAATGACACAGGACACTGGGAGGTGGATCTGGGCTCAGTGAAAGGAAGTGGGTCAAATTACTCATCAAAGGACATTGTAAAGGATGCTCCCTGAAGAGGAAGAGGTGGAAGGAATTCCAAAATTGAATGGAAAGACTGAAGAGGTAGCATCTAATCCTCTTCTAATCTAAACTTCTGATCCAAAGGTTTTTATATGTTGTCCAAAACATTCCAAATTTTTCATATTAGCATGCACAGTCCTAATCGTCCACAATTAACCTCTTTCAGGGCAGAGGTTATATTAACCTTCTCCGCTATTCTCAGAATGTGCAATACTGTACTATGCAATATAACCTTACCAAATATACTGAGAGAATACACCATGTTTTGGGATTCATGCTATAAGATAACATTATTAATGCCCCTCTGTTAAATGGCTCTTAAATCCACCTGGATTCAAAATAGATTATCTGAGATAGATTATATTTCTGCTGAATAATGTGAAACTCCAGTGCTTCCAGCTTTGGGAAGCTCTCTTAAAAGGAGGATCCAGGGGCGGCGCCTGTGGCTCAAAGGAGTAGGGCGCCAGACCTATATGCTGGAGGTGGCAGGTTCATACCCAGCCCCGGCTAAAAAAAAAGGAGGATCCACAGCACTGAGTGCTGGGTTTAAACGTCTGCTTTGCCATTTATCAGCCATGTAGCCTTGGATGCAATACTTAATCGCTTATTTTACTCATATTTAAAATGGATGATAATACCAGCCTACTAGGGTTTTCATGAGGATTAAGATAACGTATGTAAAGTACCCAACAACATTTATGTCCCAATTTTATTGTCTTTGAGATGTCCCATATGTTGCCATGTATTATGAGTATCTGTGTACTTCTTATCCCTGTACTGGAGTCTATGTCCTCTTCAGGCAGCTCTACAATTTACTTTCTGGTACTGCTGATAGCTCTTAGCTCTTAGAACAGTGCCTTCCCAGGGAGACATTAATAATAAAAGTTGAACATTAATAATAAAAAGAAAAAGAAAGGGAAAGCGTATCTTCTTCCTAAGATAATATGCTCACTTAAATAAAATACTAGGTAGAAGTCAAAAAATCTACGACCTAGCCTTTAGTATTTCAAAGTAAGATGAAAACAGAAATCCAACTCATAAAAACCCAGACGAAAATAACATTTAAAATACTGATAAAGCACTTTGAAGACAAACATTTCGGAATATTAAAATGAAGAATTCCCATCTAACCATGTCATAACTACACAAGTTATCATAACTATACCAGTTATGAAGAATGAAATTCTGTTAACATTCTTTCTTACTTACCTAAAATCTAGCTTTTATTTAATTTACACTGTAACCGTTCTCTTGACCTAACCATATATTGCAACATGTTATTCCTATTATCAGGTGGTATTAGGAGTTAAATCTAAGTTTCCTATACTTCATGAGCAAATATGAGGTCTAAAAATTAATTAGATGGATACTTAAAACTCCCTTTCTCATTCTATGGCTCAAATGAATCACCTCCTACAGTCTGTTAAAATCTCCAAATAGCAGTCCTGAAAAGTGTCTGTGGAGGTTGGAATATAAAGAATCTAGTATCTATTAACCACATCACTTATATTAAATCTCATTTCATTCTCATAACAGCCATCCAAGGTAAGAAACAATTATCCTCAATTACAGATGAAGAAGCTGCAGTTCATGGAGATGAAGTAACCAACCCGAGGCCATAAAAGCCAGAATGTAGGACTTCTGCCATGCTGCCCACCACAAATAGGTCTCAGAGAATACACGCCAGATACAACGGGAAAGGAACAAAGCACTAAAACCGAAGGACAAACACGACTTTCATGAGGTCTTCAACATAATTTCTAAAGCAGGACAACCTACTCACGATTTTAGAAAAGATGCATCTTTCAAGCAAATCTGAAAAATTAAGGAAGACAAGTTATAAAGGCCAATATTGATAAACTGATATAAATAAGCTAGTTTTCTGGGAACTCTCTTAAACTACAGGAGTTACCTAAGTCTTGTTTGGTCATTATGCAAAATTGTCTACACATAACCTCTAAGTAGCACTATCTTAAGAACAAAAAGAAGGGAGGCACGATTAAGTAACAGGTACTACTTACAATGATCCAGGCAGTCTTAGACTGAAACTAAGCATCCTGCACTTCTGTCTCCCTGTAAGTCATGATGCCTCAGTTCACAAAACCCTTTTCCTTACCTGCCTGATTTCTATCAACCAAGAGGGACCTCAAGTACCACCTCCCCGGGAAGCCTTCCCTCTTGATCCACCAGGAAAGAGGGGGAGAGACATCTAACTAATTGAAAGCACAATGATACTTCACTTCTTTTGGTCACACCCTCTTCTTTGAGAATCTGATGAAAACAGAATCACTTCCCAGAAAAATATGTTCTCTCAAAAACATTAAATATAATTTTAGTCAACTCTACAACTTATAAGGTAGTTCTTATTACAGAGAAACAAATGGATACCTCATAGGTGGTCAACAGCACATGAAAACGCAACTCTTGTTTCAGGTCTCGCTGAAGGGAGGCTCTTGCTTCCTTATCACCTGCATATGTTGTACAGGAAAGACCTGGAGCAAATCTGAATCCAGGAAAAGATGCAAATGAGCACAACTGCCAGAGTCATGGGCCAGGGTGTGCTTACTGGGAAAGTTACATTTCATGGGAGGCTTGCAGTGTGCAGACCTCATGAGGTGCTACCACCAGAAAGAGTCCTGGGGCTCTGAATCTTATCTAAAGTCATGGTTAATCCTCAGCCCAAGTTCCTAGGTGAACAGGCAGAACAGTCAGATTCGAAAAGGTCTTGTGCTGACTCTAAAAATAAAAGTATTTTTTCCAGGTTGGTTACTTCCTATTATCACCTTGAAAAAGATGGTTTTTCCTTTAAATCATTAAAATTCACTAAAACTGAGTATTGACCAACTCTCAACTGCCAACAGTTATACCTGTAGTAACATCCATTGGACCCTCCCCTATCATATCCTGAGTTCTACTTACATTGCATTAGTTTGGAGTTTTCTGGAATAAATAAATTCCTTGAATATGACAATGTGTTGTTTTACATTTCATGTATCATTCAGAAAAAATAGTCTTCACGAACATAAATAATACAATTTCACTTTTTACCTCTCCATCTCTTCTTTCCAGTTGCTCAAAACAGACAAAGGACAAAGAATCAGAAATGGTCCTTCATCATTTAATCTTCCTGCCAAGTAAATGAAGAGAGCGATAGTCTGGAACACAGACAAAGAAGGCAATTTGGATTACATTCGCCCATGGAAAACAATCACAAAGTTCTCACAACCCTGTAGGGAATACAAACTCTCACGTAAAACTTGCTTTACAAAGAAATGATGTTAATCGTAGCATGAAATCATGTAAACCTCAATATACTTGCCACAGAAATTTATAGTACTTAATTACTTCAAGTTAACAAGCAAAGGAGCTCAATATTTAGGTAACTGAACCTCTACTGCAAAGAAAAACATTAGGAAAGACAACAGAAATCAATAAAAATAATGCATCTTGTGGACAAGATCAGGAATACTCTGAAAATACAGACAGTCCCGAGTTACAAACATCTGACACATGTACGGCTCACACTTACAAATGGAGGCTATTCCAGGAAACAGGCAAATGTACCTGTTCCAAATTACATACAAATTCATCTTCAGAATAAATATACAGAACCTAGCTCATTCATAACCCAGGGACTGCCTGTATAAAGAAGGGCTAAGACAAGACTGTCAAAACGACCCATCATAAGGAAGCCCTCTGCTGCTTGCCAGGCTTTCCTGAGGATGTTTTCCTTCCTTTCCAAACTTCCTCTTTCCTTCTCCTACTGTTTTCCTTCTTCCTGTGCGTATTTATAGAGCATTTTCTATTTGCTAGGCACTCCTCTAAGCTCCAGTTATACAACAGAGAACAAAATAGACAAAACTGCCAGCTCTCCTGGAACACACATTCTAATGGGAAAAACAGATAATAAACAATCCTCCTATGCTTCAGTAAGGGTATAAAATGAAAATTTGTGTAAAAGCAGATGGACATACTTCAGGAAATCCCAGCACATGCTTCTGACTTGAAAGTTGCTATGATATACAGAGAAAATAACACTCTTTTTTAAAAACAAAAATGTGTTGGGAGCCTCCATCGCCAAATGCTAAATTATTTCTGAGACAAATCTATCCTGAGGATGTAATTCAAAATGCTGAGAAAGCTATACGTCCAAAAATGTTTAGATCAGGACTAATTTAAATAGCACAAAAATGGAGGGGAATCACCATTCTTCACCTGTAAAACATTTAAGTAAATTATGACAAATTCTCGTGATGGAATATTATGCAGCCAGTTGATAAGAATGATTAAGAACATATATATAATAAAATGGAAAATGATGATAGTGTCAGATTGACAAAATACCTATCATCTGTGCACTATAATTTCAAATATGTAAAACATAAATTATGACTCATGTTTGTGGTTAGACAGACACTGAGATTATAGGGTTGCAGTGGATTTTTATAATGAAAATATAGTTTCCCAGCCCAAACTGAACCTAGACCAATCCTTTAATGGTGACTTACTGTATTAAAATCATTCTGTTTAGCTTTCTCTGAGGACACAATTTAGAAAAAGTTTTTCTTTTATTACCATAAACCAGGTTTGTTTACAAAACAAATTTGGAGTCACTAGTGAATTCTACCGAACATTTAAAGAAGAAATGACACCCATCTAGATAAACTCCTCCAGAAAACTAAAGAAGGAATACTTCTTGATTCATTCTACAAGGCCAAGTTTACTCTAATACTAAAACCAGACAAAGACATTACCAGAAAAGGAAATTACAGACTGGTTTGCTTCATTAACATAGATGCAAAAATTCCAAATAGTTTTAGCAAAACAAATCTGAAGGGTTTTTTAGGGACCTCACCACAGAGCTACACAAACACCCTGGGGAAAGGATAAGTAGAATTTGCTGCTCCAATTGAAGTTAGAAGGGCAATTCCAGTGATCAAGGCAAAGGAGACCGCAGACAACACCCTTTCCTAGTGCAGGAACTAGTTAGCCTAGATCCCAGAGACATCTGCAAAATTGATCTTTGTTCTAGGACCACAGATACCAGATCAGGAGTGTACCAGGCCCAGATGTGTTTGTCAGAGAAAGCCGAAGATGACAAATGTGGTACCTTGGGATACTCTACTCCAAGGTCACGTTGCATTCTGAATAATTCTGAGTTTGGTAAATAAAGTAGTCTCCAACACACAGTCACACTAGCCTATGTTTTTGTAAACAAAGTTATCCTTGGTGGTGGGGGTAGTTGAGCGTCCCCCAAAATTTATGAGACTCTTGCTCATTGAGTGTTTGCTAACAAAACCTTATTAGGATTGGGAAATGTATTTCAATGGTTTCTGATCAAGCTGCCTCTGCTGCGTATCCTGACTGCACTGACCTTCTCTGGTACACTATAGATATGTAAACCTTGTGGGATTAACCTCAGGGATGTCTGCAATTGTACTTTCCATCAATCCAAGCCCACCTCTCACCACTGACATCTGTCAGCCCTGGGCAGTGCTGGTGATCATCCTGCCACAAGCATCAATCTCAATGCGCAACCTGCTTACCAACACACAAGGAGGCTGTATCGGATCCCCCAGGTCTTGAGATTATCCCGCTTCCTTTAAGGTCATTAGATGGCTTTAAACATAGGGTATGTTCTCTGCACTCCTCTTGCATGGCAGAGAAGTGGGAAGTAGCTGCACTCCTACTGAGAAAGGGTAATTCAGATAAGAAGTGACCCAGCTAACTACAGGAAGCATTACTAGGAAGGTCAGCTAACACATGAAGTATTGCTAAGGTTAGTGAGTTTGACCCCTGCGTAGGTACACTTGCTTTTCATAAAGAAAAACTCTATGTCGAAGCCCATTAAGTGCAATTTTAACTCAGGCATATGTCAATGGCCAGATGACATAAGGAGAGGGACATAATTCAAAACCTTCCTCATAACCGGAAAAATTAACTCCAAGATTGCGATCTCTTAATAAAGGTTCAGATATTTCACCTCCTAGTATAAAACTACATATTGTAACTAGCAGATAAAGATTAGGTAACAAGTTATAAGGAAGCATTTCTGAGGAGGTGAAGAGTGGCTGTCCCACAGTAGCATACATACCTGGCAGGTCTTACCCAGCCCCATCTCATCCCCCAGGATGCAGCCATTTTGACAATGGAAGCACTGGGCTAGCCAGCTGACTCCCTCCAGTTGGTAAGAACGTAGATGAATCCCTAGAAATAAAAAAATACAGCAAATCTGAAGAGTAGATATTTCAGCACATACATAGGCAATGTTCTAAGACTTTGAATAAAGAACACGGCCTACATTCCTGTAACTCCAAACCAAATTGGCTGTATCTTTTGCAGGGAAGTTACAGTTATGTAAATACCTACTGACTTCCAAAATACTTTTTAAGCAGGCTTAGTCAACATTATTATTCAAAGCTCTAAAACAGCCTGTCATTGTTATGGGATCCACTTGATAGATGAGAAAGTCATCCTGGGATGTGGCCTCTACTCTGCCCATGTCTCCTGCCAGTGCCCATTCTAGGAAACAAGGTATTACTAAGCAACTTAGCAAACAACACATGGACTGTGCACGTGCCCAATTAAATTTGCTACTGGTGCTAAAGGAAAAAACTCAGATAGGACTACATAAATAATGCTTCAACAGAGGAGGACTGTTAAGAATGGAGTTTTCATGAAGGGAGTTTTACATCATTCAAGGATGGCAGAAAATGTCTGAAATCCACATAGAGCTTCTGCTAACTCTCTTTTCTCTTAGGGAAAACAAATCCAATTTCAGAGAATAGCCAAATCTGGGGAAGGCAGACTAACCATACTTTATGTAAGAACTATTAGCAACAATATAATTCGTGATTTAAAAAAAAAAAAACTATACAATATATCGTAATTGCAGAACATTACAAAATTAACAAGTTATTTTTCTTAGGCGCTCACTAAAAATCAGGGAAAGTAGAAAACACTTTACATAAATTACAGTATTTCAACTTAATTCTGATAACAATCCTACACAGTAGGTATTTTTCCTATTTCATAGATTAGAAACTTGCGATAGTCAAAGAAAATTGACATGTGAAATTTGGAGACTTCTGTTTCCAGAAAGATGCAGCGTATGTACTTTCCCCTATTCCTCCCAACAGACATGGAGGTGATATAAAACACAAATGTAGGAGACTGTGAAAGGTATAGTGAAGGAGCAGACTGGCTAGGAACCCTGGGATCTGAGGACCTGAGGAATGTTAAGATAATAAGTTCCCTGGGATTTCTTTTTAAGAAAACAGTAAACTGGAAACACCACTTGGTGTAGACAGAACAAATAAAACACACCCAACAAAAGCCTGCTCCTGCTAGAAAATGGCAGCCTAGCAAGACAGAAAACTTTCAGATAATATTCTACAATATTCTCTATTCTAAATGCCAAACACCACGGGGGCGTGGGGGGGTGGCCCACCCAAACCAGCAAAGTAGGGAGCAAAGATTTTTGTGCACAGATACAAGGAGTTGCCCCAACACTCTAACCAGGTTGCTATAAGAGAGGGCCAAGTTGGAAGCTGGCATTTTTATCCCCACCCAGCAGTTGTAACGCCCTTCCATTCCCCTCTAGCCTCCCCTGCCTTTAGCCTCCTATATTTGTGTTATACATCCCTTGATTTCAGCCAGTATCAGAGGAGGCAGAACTCTCACCCTCCCCCAGTAGGAAAGAATAGAGCCCACCCAATTCCCAGACATTGACAGAGGCCGAGAGGGTGAGCCTGGACTACTATCTCAATGATGTCCAGGTTCAAATTAAAAACCATTCATCACATCAAGAACTGGGGAGATTTCAAACTGAACAACAAAAGATAATCAATAGATGCTGACACCTTGATAACGTGATGTTGGAATTATCTGAGAAAGATTTTAAAGCAGTAATGATGAAAATGTTGAAACGAGCAATTCAACACTCTTGAACAACTCAAAAGGTGGAAAGCCAGTTGATAAACCAGAAACCTCAGCAAAAAACCAAACTGATGAAAAAAACCAAAATGGGAATTTTAAAACTGAAAAATACAATAACCAAAAAAAACCTTAATAGATAAAATGAGCAGCAGAATGTAAGGAAGAGAGAAAGAATCAGTGAACTGAAAAAGCAATAAAAATTACACTGTCAGGTGGGCAAAGAAAGAGAAATTAGACTGAAAACAAATGAAGCTCAGGGAACTGCAGGACCATAACAAAGGATTGTTATAATATGTGAGATATGACCACCAGACAAATTGAAAAGTTCAACAGGAGTTTTTATTTAAGGGCATATTTTCAGACTGGCCAGACGGCTACCCCACTGATTGAAAATCAGGAGGGGCAACAACCTCCAGCTTTAAGACAGAGTTTATATAGGTTAACACGTGTAACTAAAAATCGCTTTTATTGAGCCAGCAAAGCAAGCTACCAGTTTCACAACCTAGTGCATACAGAAGTGGTTTTGTGGTAATTTCTGGTATGTCTGGCTAGCTTACCAAAAATTATTTTAAAAAACAAGAACTATAGGTTAGTATGCCTCAGCGGTATTGGCGGCTTCACTGGGGTGGCCTCATCCTGCTTTCCCAATCCGGGCCCCATTACCTCTTCCAGACTTACTTCTTGCTTTTTACTTCCTCCTTAAGGGGGTCCAGGGAGGGGGTCGTTTTATAGCACAGGAGCCCACTGCCTCAGGATCTAACGTTTGTTCACTGATATTCAATAAGGAAAGGATAAGGAAGGATAGGGCTGAAAAATACTTAAGGAAAAAACAGCCCAAACTTCCAAATTTCACAAAACACCTGCTACAGATTCAAGAAGCTGAGTGAACCTCACACATGATTATTAAGCTGCTGAAAAAAAAGACAAAGAGAGTATCTTGAAAGTAGCCAGAGAAATCAACACCTTCCTTATAGGAGAAAAACTATTTAAATGACAGCAAACTACTCATTAAAAGCAAGTGGCACATGTTTGGAGTATTGAAAGAAAACAGGGCTTACTGAGTAAGGCTTACTGCAGGGTTATGAAATAAACCTCAAAAAATTTAAAAGAACTGAAATACAGAGTGTGTTCTCGGACCACAATGGAACCAAATTAGAATCACTGACAGAAATGTAAGAGGAAATCTCCAAACCCTTGGAACCTAAACAACACACTTTTAAAAAACAATCATTCAAAGATTAGTCTCAAGGGAAATAAATATCTTGAACTAAACAGAAATGAAAATACAAGATATAGAAATCTGTGGGGCAAAAATTAACTCAAAATAGATCATGAATAAATGTAAAATTATAAAAACTTTTGGGAAAAAAATCCCAAACTCTTTAGCATCTCAGCCTAGGCAATAAGTTCTTATACTTGATACCAAAAACCCACAACATCAAAAAAAAAACTAGCCATAATAGGAAAAATTAGTAAACTGATCAATTTAAGTCAAAATTTAAAACTTCTACAAACCACATATCTGAGAAAAATACTAGTACCTAGTATTTGGGAACACACAAAACCAACCAATTAAAAAATGGGCAAAAGACATGAACAGGGACTTTATCCAAAGGACTATATATATATATCATTAGCCAATGTGGAAATTAATATTAACACTGCAAAGAGATATTACTGCACCTATATTAGAATAGCCAAAAACAAAAAGTTCCAATACCGAATGCTGCCAAAGATGTAGAGAAACTGCATCACTCATACTATTCACTCTGAGAAAGGTTTGGCTGTTTCTTTAAAAAAAAAAAAAATCTGAGGCAAATCCTCTTGCCTCAGCCTTCGGAGTAGCTGGGACTACAGGCATCCACCATGATGCCCGGCTATTTTTCTTTTAGTAGAGACGGGGGTCTTGCTCTCGCTCAGGTTGGTCTCCAACTCCTGAGCGCAAGCAATCCTCCCACCTCAGCCTCCCAGTGAGCTAGGAGTACAGACAGGCATGAGCCACCACATCTGGCCCTCTTCAAAAATTAAACATGCAACTACCACATGATGTATCCACAGCACTCCTAGAAATTTACTACAGAGAAATGAAAATTTATAATCACACCTGATTTGTATACAAATGTTTATAACATCTTTTTTTGTAACAGCCCCAAACTAGAAATGACTCAGACAGCCTTCAGGTGGTGAATGTTTAAAACAAACTGTGGCATATCCACACTGTGGAGTAGTGCTCAGCAATAAAGAGAAAACTAGGCCAGCACGGTAGCTCACACCTATAATCCTAGTACTCTGGGAGGCTGAGGTGGGAGGACTGCTTCAGTTTAGGAGCTCCAGACCAGCATAAGCAAGAGCAAGACCCTATCTCTACTAAAAATAGAAAAACTAGCTGGGCCTTGTGGTGGGGGCAGGTAATTCCAGCTATTTGGGAGGCTGAGGCAGAAAGATCACTTAAGCCTAAGAGTTTGAGTTTGCTTTGAGCTATGACGCAGCGGCACTGTACCCAGAGTGACAGAGTAAGACTGTCTCAAAACAAACACACAAAAAAGGAGTAAGCTACTAATATACGCAACAACCTGGATGAATCTCCAGAGAATTAGGCTGAGTGGAAAAAACAAACAAACAAAAAAATAAAAAAAAAAAAAAAACCAATCCCCAAAGACTACATGCTGTATAATTACATTTAAATGTAATTTTTTAAATGACAAGTAATTTTTTGAATGACAAAACTATAAAACTAGAGAACAGATTAGTGGCTGCCAGGGGTTAAGGAAGTAAGGAAGGGGTGGGAGGGAAGTGAGTGTAGCTCTCAAGGTGTGGTGGTGGAAATATTCTATATCTTGACTTTCTCAATGTCAGCGTCCTGTTTGTGATGATGATACTAAAGTATAGCAAGGTATCAGCATTGGGGGAAACCGGGCAAAGGTTACGTGGGATCTGTAACCTTTGTTTTATTTCTTACAACTGTATGTGAATCTATAAATACTATAACATAAAAAGTTTAATTAAAAAATAATATGAAATATCCACAAAAATAACAGTCCTAAACACTTAGGAGTCAACTGCAAATAATAGAAATTACCTTAATTTTGTCAGAAGAGGGTTTAATATGGAAAATTAGGACTGGGCGCGTTGGCTCAGGCATGTAATCCCAATACTGTGGGAGGTAGAGGCGAGTGGACTGCCTGAGCTCGCAGGTTCAGACCGGCCTGAGCTACAGCGATACCCGCCTCTGTCTCTGAAAATAGCCAGGGGTTGTGGCTGGCGCCTGTAGTCCCAGCTATTTGGGAGGCTGAGGCAAGAGAACCGCTTGGGACCAAGAATTTGAGGTTGCTGTAAGTTATAATGCCATGGCACTCTACTTAGGTCACCAAAGTGAGACTGTCTCTAAATAAATAAATAAACATTGAACGCCTGTATCACTGATTACTGATGCACAACTTTGTCCCACTGCCAAGGCCCGCACTGGGCTCCCCATGTAGGAACGGGAAGAACGGGGCTGGGGCGGTTCTGTGGCAAGCCAGGAGGCCAGTACAGCCGCCGCACCCGCACACTTGGCGCCTGGAAGACCCTCCGCGAGCGCCAGTGCGGACGGCACGTGCGGTGGGGAGCAGACCAACTTAGCTCGGCCGGCTGTTTCAGAATACAGCGTCGGCTGAGAGTTCATCAGGGGCGAAGTGTTCTGATGGTTTTACTGAAGCAACCATTGAACCCCCCAGGTCAGGCGCCAAACCTACCACCACCGGCGCGCCCGGACGGCCTCTCGCCCCCGGAGGCTGCACTCGGGCGGACCTTACCTGCCAGTCTCCCAGCCCGCGGGCTCGGCCCGCCCCCCCGCCCGCAACCCCAGTAGTTCCGCGCCTGCCGGGTCACCCCGCCGCCGGACACCGGCTCCTCTCCGCTCACGACCCCGGCAGCGGGAAGGGAAGGCCTCGACCACGGCAGGCAAGCCACCCACCGAGCAGTGGCTCCTGCGGCGCCCCCGGCCCGGGCGAGGCCAGTCCCGGCGAGTTGGGCGGAAGTTCGCCCGGAGCCCTCGCACCTGTCAGCCCCCACTGCCGCAAGTCCTGCTCCTGCACCCGCGTCGGCGCCTTCTCGGGTCTGCCCCGGGTCTGCAGCGCCACTAAGAAGCCGGGCATGTTACCCCGGCACGCTGCAGCCCCGGTGTCCGCCATCCGGGCAGAAGAGGCCCCGCCCGCGCTGCCCGGAGCGCTTTTCCGACGCGACGCTGGAAGGCGGGACCGCAGCGCGTCGGCCGGACCTGCGCGCGCAGCGACCGGCAGAGGGCGCGTGGTGCGCGGGTTCCTGGAACCGCGCCCGCGCTCGGAGTTGCCTGCAGCTGGCTCATTCCCTGAGCTCCCGCGGTGCGGGCTGGAAGGACTGACTTGGTCTGGCTAGGGAGCTTCTTTCTGATTGTGGTGAGGAGTGTGCAAAGCGATTGACAGCCTGAAATGCTCCTTAGGGGGATGACATGTGCTCACTCATTTATTATTTAATCAACATTGACAGACACATGTCAGACGCCCAGCCGAGCTCTGGGAGGTGGAGAATCCCGGTCTTGCAGGATTGTAAAGGGTAGCATGCACAAATTTGGTTCACACTAGTGATTAAATTGGTTTAGTTAGACCCTGCAGTCCTCTTACTTATTCACTATTAGCTGCAGACCAAAGTTAGGTACCTCTGAATAGTAGGTAGTAAATTAAGATCATGACAGACGTCTTTGCGGTGGTATCGCGAGTGAATTATTAGGAGCAGGTGGAAGCAATGTGTTCAAGTTAAAGGTCACCACGACTCAACATCGACTGTGAGTGGATTTAGGTATGAAGTATATAATAGTAGCATAAATATTATGATAACAACAAAACAGCTGCGTTTTTGATATAGTTCTGGGTGCTGCCCAAAGGGTTTTACATATATTTTCTCATTTAACTCTCATCACCCTACAAATGGGTACTATAATTGTCTTCCCAACCCCCACGGGGTGAAACCAGGTGAGAATACTGAGACTTAGAATGGTAATTGGCAAAACTGGAACAGGAACGATATTATTCTCTGGGTATTGTCAGAATACTGTTCTCCTTTAGGTTAATCTTGATGCTTCCCTTTTCAGTAAACTGACATTAAAGTCACATCTCACCCTCATCCTCACCTTCCCCTGAAATAAATTTTGTGTACTGAGTCGTTCTGTAAATACTGATAGATCGTTTCTCAGCCTTTTGGCTAAGATCAAGCGTACTGATTGAGCCTCATACTATGTGCCCAGCGCTCCTTGTGTTACTGTAGATAAGAGTCCACCAATCTCGTGGAGCTTGTATGTTAGAAGGAGGAGACAATAAACAAACTTCAGGTAGGATCAATGGGGCTGCAGTGATTTTGTATAGCAGTTTTCCTACTTTGGCGTTTTCTGAAAACCTTAAGACAGATTTGTGTTCTTGGGTGGCCTCTCTAGGAGGCCTCTGTCCTGTCGGTTGCTTTGGTATATTGAGTCTGGCATCTAAAATACAGCTGAGCGACTCCATGTCTGCTAGTGAAGATTTATTCCGGATGCTGAATAAAAACAGTCTATAGAGAGGGCAGTAGAGTGGCAGTAGGGAGGTCAGTTTGGAGACTATTACACTAGTCTGGTTAGGAAATGATAGTTTGGGAGCCAGTATGGTGACAATGGAGTCTTGAGGAGTCATCAAATAGTAGACATACTGAAAAGATAGAGCCTACGGGATTCACTGATTTAGCATCTGGGACAAATGGAAGTACAAAGGAGGATTTCATGGATTTGGCCTGAGCAAGTGGTAGAATGGAGTTGCCATATGGAGGGAGGAAGATTGAGAATAAGGACGCTTAGGGAATGTCAAGTGTTTATTTCTGAAGAAAAACAGAACTCATTTTTGGAAACATGAGACAATTATTATATATGCAAGAGCAATTTCGATGAGGTAACCAAATGTATAAATATAGAAGTCAAAATTTTAGGATGAAACCAAAGTCTTGGTACTGGATGGGATCTCCTGTGGATGACTGAAACTATAAAGAGATTAAGCCTTGGCTAAGTGATATTAAGAAATGAGGAAGATGAGGAGGAAGCAGCCAAAGACATAATATGAAGACTAAGAGGATGCCTGAGGCCAAGTGAAGAGCAGTTTCAAGGAAAAGGGAGAAACTGTCAAATGTAGCTGAGAGGCGGAGTAAAGACAGCACAGAGAAATAATCACTGGGTTGGACAACATGATGGCCACTAATGATCTTTATAAAAATAATTTCTGTACATTGGTGAAGCCAAAAGCATGACTAAAGTTGATTTAAAAAGAGAATGGGAGGGAAGAAAGTGGAGACCAGTCATCTCACACCTCCTTCAAAGAGTTTTGCTGTAAAAGAGAGCAGAAAACTGGGAGTAGTAACTGAAAGGGTGGAATCAGAGAGGGTTGTTTCATCTTAAGATGGTGAAATTAGAGCATGGTAAGTGCTGATGGGAACGAGCCAATAAAGAGAAAAACTAATGATACAGGAGTCTCTTCTTTTGAGTGAGAAGAGATGGGATTAATGCACAGAGGGATTAGCATAGACAGTTCATCCAGAGCCAGCAGAAAGCCTATGATATGGATAGATTTGCTGAAGGCACATGGAAGACTTCTGCTGATTATTTCTATTGTCCAAGAGAAATAAGAAGCAATGAAGAGGGGGAGGGGAATTTAGGAGGTCTGAGAAGGCAAAAGTGTAAAGTACTTATCTAGGGGAGTAAAGTGTGAATTGGCTGGAGGAATGTATTAGGTAGCATTGCCAAGCAGTAGCAAAGGCCGCTTGAGATCTGTAGTCATGAGACCAGTCAGCATGGTGTGTGCTGTGTGCAGGTGGGGGGAAGAGTTAGAGAATTGGATTCTAACAAGGTTTGGTTTTTTCCAGGTAAGTAGAAAAGAGAGTGATTTTACTGATCATATCCCTTGTGTCTAGAATAGAGGAGAATGAAAAGGATAAGTTCCTTGTACTTATGGAACTTAGATTCTGTAATGGAGAAATACAGAAAAAGGAAGGGGTACAAATAAGTTACCAAGTAGTATAGTACTAAGAAGAGAGTGCAACAGGGTGGTGAGATTGAGAGTGGGACCGAGGGGTAGCTCTGGAGAGAATGGGTTGAAGAGTGTGTCACTAAAAAGATGACATTTGAGCTAAAAGTTGAATGATGAGGAGCCACCTTTGGAAGAAGGTGTTCAAGGCAGAGAAACCACAAGTGCCAAGACACTGAGGCAGTCTTAGCAAGGGAATAACAAATTCTAAAAATTAGGCTGGCTACAGTGGCTCACACCTGTAACCTGGGAGGCTGAAGCAAGAGGATCACTTAAACTCTGGAGTTCAAAGGCAGCCTGAGCAAGAGTGAAACCCCATCTCTACTAAATTAGAAAAAATTAGCTTGGCGTGGTGGCCCCAGTTTGTAGACCCAACTATTCATGAGACTGAGGCAGAAGGGTCCCTTGGCCTCAGGAGTTTGAGGTTGCAGGGAACTATGATGATGACACTCTATCCAGGCAACAGAACACGACTCTGTCTCAAAAAAGGAAAGTCAGTGGGGCACACTTGAGGAGACTTGGCCACTGATTAGATGAAGGTCTGAGAAAAAGAGAAAAGTTGGGTTGACTTCCAAGGGTTTTCGATCTTCTATGGGTAATGGATGGATGTCAGTGGAGCTACTGAGATAGAGAAGATGGGAGATCAAAGCTGGTGTGCAAAAAAGGAAGATAAATTCATCCTTAGGATATGTTGGACTTATGCCTACAACAGTGGCACGTAGTGTGCACATAGTTAAGTATTGTTCAATGTTGGAGCAATTTTTAGAATTGCCTGTGGAGCAATTCTAAAATCTAGGACCTATAATCATTATAACCTAACCTTAAAGTACAGAGAGGACATTTCACAGATGGGCACCAAAAGTTTAGGAAACTTAGCCAATGTTTTCTAGTGAGTCAATGTTAACTTCAGAGTGAAGTCTATCCCCAACTCTTATGTTATTCACCACTAAAGTTATACAATTAATATGTTCATATTAACTCTTTGTTTTATTCCCCCACAGAAAAGATAAATCCTTTGGGAGTAGCGGTCTCACAAGATTAATGATAACCAACTCACGCCATTGGCAGGCCTTAGTATTTTACAAACCCACCAGAATAAGCATGATCAAGCAAAGATTAGGAAACAAATTGTGTTTGCTGTCCACTATGTCCTTGTTCTGTTGGGTAACATCAGGGAACCAGCTGGCCGTATCTAATAATGAGTCAGATGTGGAGCTTGGATAAAAGCTGTGATTATAGGTAAATATTGTTCAGACCTCTTCTTGAGTACATGAACTTGGACCTCTGGGCTTAGGATTGGGTCATTGCCCTTGCGTGGAAAAATTACCATACTAGTTGAAAGAGACTTGGGTTTTCTTTCTCCTAAGAAAGGAAAAGCTATTGTTTTGACTCCTGATGTAATTATACATCGTGGCATCAAATAAAACATAATAAATTTAGTTAAAAAGGAAAACAAACACTGTCCTGTCAAACAAAATACCTGTGAGCAAGCTTTTCAGTGTAGCTACCTATAATCTTTAACCGATGTCCACAAGTGTTTACTTGATAATATTCCAGTTTTATGACCTTATTTTTAGTATCAAAGTGCACTGCACTATTAAAATGTGATCTCTATGAGCAGCTACAATTCTAAGAATTCTTTGTGACTGTCTTCCTCCTCTGGTTGACAAGAACCCAAAACCATTTTATGCCCTAGCCTCATACTTACGTTTGAAATTATTAAAATCTGGAAATCCAGGGAAAACAAACAGAAGAGTATAAGTACCGCAAAGTAACTGTGCTTTACAGGACTCTTGTCCAGTCACTGCAGGGTTACGTTGTCCTTTGATACCAAAAGTAAGGTCATAAAACTGGAATATTATCAAATGAACACTTGTGGACATAGGTTAAAGATCATAGGTAGCTACACTGAAACACTTGTTTGTGGATATAGGTTAAAGATCATAGGTAGCTACACTGAAACACTTGCCCACAGGTATGTTGTTTGATAGGACACTGTTTTTTTTCCTTTTTAACTGAATGCCTTTTTACTGTCACACCTTGCCATCAAATTAGTCACATGCAATTTCACATTTTACATTTATGCAATCCATCCAGCTAGACTTTGAAAGTTTATGAGTATGCCAACTCTGGAAATTTAACTTTGTGACATAAGGGAATCATAAAAATTAAATGAAGCCAAAATGTTTCTCATGATTCAGTCTACACTGAAATATTAAAATATGACCTCACTATGAGAGGCTACAATTCCAAGAACTCCTTGTGACTGTCTTCCTCCTCTGGTTGACAAGAACCCAAAACCATTTAATGCCCTAACCCCATAAAGTCCCAGTCTTAAGTTTGAAAAATGAGCCTACCTGTTGCATACGTCTCTCTATTACTGAGGCATGTTTGTGACTTTGATCAAGGGACTTCCCCAACCTCCATCCCCAGAAACTGCTCAAAAAATGGCATATATAGTCTTCCTAATCAGAGAGTTTTAACCATCAGAGAGCACATCCGAATGGTCCATGAGGCATAGCAATTTATAATGAGGATAATAGTAACTGTCCTCCAATGCTGTTGTGAAAATTAAATGGAATAATTTTTTATAAGAATCTAAATACAAATTTGAATGTGCAGGACCAAAAACCTTTAGTTGGAAGTGATCTAGGGATCACTCAGTTATTTACATCTTACCAGTGGGGACTCAGAAAAATAAGGAGTTACCTTCCTTTTTAAGGTTCCATGGTAATTTCATTTGCTTGGGGTGTCCATGAGCATAGTATTTTTCCCATTGGAATGGCCTAAAGGTTTGAGTTCTGAGGATAAACACACACATACACACACACCATGGGATATCGACTCAGTGGTGGGGGCATGGATAGTCAGCTTTGGCAGAACTTATGACTATTCCTGACTACCCACTTTTTCCCCTGTAAGGTGAGTATACATCTGTAATGTCACTTCCAGTGCCTCCGGATAGGCAGAGCCCTTGTGGTTTGCTTTGGTCCACAGACTGTGAGTGGATGTGACAAACTCTAGTGTATGAGTTGAAGCTTTAAATGTGCCTGCTTAGATTGTTCCTATCCTCTGCCATAAAAGTTACACAAACCAAACAAGGGGCATGCTAGTTAGACTCTTTCCTAGTCTTTCCATGCCAGTATAAATTCATCCCATTAAAAATACATACACGCAGCAGTCCACAGTCTGAATGTCCCTTAATAATACAGTATTTCTCCATCCAAGATGAACATGTATGAAGTCATTGCAAATTTTTCACTGTTACTCCATAAATATACACAATTACTATTTATCAATTAAAAATAATTAATGAAAAAATTTTTAAGTTAAAATAATTTTAAAGTTTAAAATAATTTTTAAATATTAATGCTGGCTAATACTTGTTGAGCTTTAACTACATACTCATGGACAACTGCCATGTCCTGGGCCCTTGTATTATCTTTTTTTTCCTCAGAATGACCTTATATAGGGTAGGTAATATCCTATTCCTCATTTTATAGATGATAAAACTGAGACACAACACTTAACTTCCCTAGGGTCAGAAAACTAGTTAGTGGCATAGTCACTATGCCACCCAAGTGGCACTATGGCACCCAAGCTATACCCTAAACACAATGCTGCAATAAATTTTTTGTTTACGTACATGTGCAACTGTTTCTGTAGGAAATCCTCAAAGAAATGGGTAAAGGGAACTTATGATTCTGACAAACACTGATAAATTGTTCACCAGGAAGGCTTAATCAATTTCTTTTCCACCTACAGGGTATAAGCATGCCTGTTTCCACCACTTCTTTAGTTTTTTCCCTTTGACTTTTGTTTCATTCTGTTTTCTAATCAGATGAATAAAACTGTCTTAGTCCATTTATGTTGCTATAAAGGAATACGTGAGGTCTGATTTAGAAAGAAAAGAGGTTTATTTGTCTCATGGTTGTGGAGGCTGTGCAAGAAGCAAGGTGACAGCATCTGTTCCTGGTGAGGGCCTCAGACTGCTTCTGAAGGGGAACCTGCCTGCAGAGATCATGTAGTGAGAAAGGTGGCAAAAAAGAGAGGAGGGGGGTGCCAGGCTCTTTTTAACAACCAACCCTCAAGGGAGTTGAAGGAGAACTCAATCTCTACAAGTGAGACAGCACCAAGCCCTTCAGTTGGGCCGTGCCCACCGGACCCAAACACCCGCACCAGCCTCCTGCATCAGGGATTAAATGTCTACAGAATGTTTGGGGGACAAACTTCCAAACTATAGAAAAATATATATATTGTCTAGAATTCTTTTGATTATATATCTGATGGAATATCTTTTTATGAACTGGCGTTTTTATTTCTTCCGCTTTGAATGGCTTGTTTATATCCTTGCTTATTTTTCCATTGTATTGTCTTTTTTCTTACAGTTAGTTGTGTGGGAACTCTTCACACATTTTGAATGTTAATTCTTTGTTAAATATGTTGCAAATATGTTCTCCTGATTATACTTTTTATTTATACCTTGTTTAGTATTATTTATGTACAGAAGTTTTGAATTTCCATGTGTGAAGTTTTCCTCTACAGTTCTTGGATTTTTGTTTCTCAGTTAGAAATACCTTTCTTATTAGTATTTCTCAGATTATACAAATAGTTTCTTGGTATTTCTCTAGCTTTGTTTTTTACATATTTCTCTAGAATTTGTTTTTCTATACAGTGTGAAATCAGAACCTAACTTTAACTTGTTTCTCCAAATAGATTAAACATCAATTTATTGATAATTTATCCTTTCCTCCAATGATTTGGAATAGCAGTTTTATTGCAAACTAAATTCCTTTATATGCCTAGGCTTGTTGACTATTTTGTTGATCTATTTGTTTTTTCCCAAATACCAAACTGCTTCAATTGTTACAATGTTATAGTTTGTTTTGAGATTTAAAAAATTTTTTGAGAATCACCTTGACATCCACAAAAAAATGCAACTGGAATTTCAATTGAATTGCTGTGACATTACCAATTAATTTTAGGAAACTGCAAGAATTGATCTTCTTTCAACATTAAAATTTTCTGTTTGGGAACACCAGATTTATTCAAGTCATATTCTAAATCCTTTAGTTAAGCTTTATTATTTTCTTCATATAGATTTGTGTGTGTGTGTGTGTGTGTGTGTGCAGTTTTTGGCTGGGGCTGGGTTTGACCCTGCCACCTCTGGCATATGGAGCTGGTGCCCTACTCCTTTGAGCCACAGGCACTGCCCTCTTCATATAGATTTTTGTGTATTTGTTTTTGGTTTATTCTTGGGAAGCTTTTGGTTTTTCTTGTTATTACTAATGAGCTTCTTTGTTCTGGTACTTTTTCTGATTGGTATACAGGAAAGCCATCAATTTGTATATGTTGATCATATAGTTTTCCTCTTAGCACATATTCAGCTGTTCTTTTGAGTTTTTAAAATGTATTAACACTTATAAATAGTAACAGTTGTATTATTCTTTTCTACTTAAAAATAAATGTTACTGCATTGGCCCAGACCTTTAGTATATGGTTGAAACAGGTAAAAACAAATGTATTTTCAAAGTGAGGATAGACCAAATATCCTTAATACAATCATAGATAACCATTAAAAGATGTTGGTGCACAGGGGGTTACAGATGACAGAAACCATCTTATTTTATGGCACTATTAGCTACAGAATCCTACACTATATGGACAGACCTTAAGTCTGAGCCAAGATGATGAGTCTAATCAACTTTTCTCTTGACTTATTTGTTATTTTAAATATAAACACATATGTAGCAAAAAAGCAGTCTTCTTTGTGTTTGTTTACAGTTCCATGAGTTTTAATAATGATAGATTCTTATGCCTATAATCACCAGCACAAACAGGATACAGAACATTTCTAACTCTCCTCAACCAGCCTCTCAACCCATCCCTAAATCTGGAAACCAGTAATCTGTTCTCCATCTCTATAGTTTGTCTATGTCACATAAATGGAAATACATGGTGTATCAGGCTTTTGAGACAAGCTTCTTTCACTAACATAATGCATTTCAGATTCATCCATGGTGTTATATGTTTAGTAGTTCATTCTCTTTTATTGCTGAATTGTATTTCATTGTGTGGATAAAGTTTACTTATTCATTCATCTGTTCATTTAAATTGCTTTCAGCTTTTGGTGGATGTGAATTAAAACTACTGTGAACATTTGTACAAATTTCTGTGTAGACATATGTTTTCATTCTCTAGGCTAAATACTAGAACTGAGATTGTTGGGTCATGTAGTAGGTATTTGTTTAACTTTGTAAAAAATCTACAAACTTTCTCAGAGTGATTGTTCCATTTTGCATTTTCACCATCAATGTACCATTGGGTAATTATACCTAATGTTCCATGTATAGGAACTATTATGAATGGTACTGTTTTAAAATTTTACATTCCAATTGTTTATTGGTGGTATGTATAAATACAAATGACTTATTAATTCTTGTGGGGCTTTTTAAAATATATATTTCTAGGAACTTTCTGCATGGATAAATATGTTGTCTACAAATAAGGACAGTTTTATTTCTTCCTGTGCAATCTGAATGTCTTTTCTTTCTTTATCTTATTTTATCATACCAACTAAAACTTCAATACATTTATGTCTATAATCAAACTAGAATTACTTTTTAGGTAGAGTGTGATGTAAAAGTCAAATTTTCTTCTTCCACCCTGCACAATTAATTGAAAATTCTGTTTTTTTCCCCACAGAATTGGGAAAGGTTGCTAAAGTTGCTAAGGTTCCCAATAGCAACCTTATCATAGATCAAATGTCCTTATGTGCATGGACCAGTTTCTGGATTCTCTATAGTGAACCCATTCATCTACTTGGCTATTCTTATAGCAGTACCACATAATGGCAGCATAGTACAGCACGTCTTCACCTTGTTCTTCTTTTTGAGTGTCTTGCCTAAGATTTTAAAGTCAGTTTCACATGCCTACACACACACCTACTTGGGATTTTGATTGGCATTGCATTAAATCTAATGATTCATTAAATCTTATAACCCATAAACATGGTATCTCACTCCATTCATTTAGGTGTCTTTAATTTCTTTCAGTCTTTTCCCCCACTTTCTGCATGGAGGGTTTGTACATCTCCTGTTCCTTTAATCCCAGGGATTTGATTTTTCTTTTTTTTTTTGTGAGACAGAATCTCACCGCTACCCTGGGTAGAATACTGTGGCATCATAGATCACAGCAACCTCAAACTCTTGGGCTTGAGCAATCCTCTTACCTCAGCCCCCCAAGTAGCTGGGACTACAAGCATGCACCACTATGCCTGGCTAGGTTTTCTTCTTCTTCTTTTTTTTTTCCATTTTTTAGTAGAAATGGGGTCTCATTCTTGCTCAGAGTGGTCTAGAACTCCTGAGCTCAAGCAATCCACCTGCCTCAGCCTTCCAGAGTGCTAAGATTACAGGCATGAGCCACTGTGCCTGGCTGGAATTTGATAATTTTGATGTGATGTAGGTGGTATTCTTAAAATGTTCACCTCTAACTCTTTTCATAAATTCTTTCATATCATAAAAGAATACTCAGGGTGCTATGCAGACTGTGAAGGTAGGAGAGAATAGAGAGGCAAAACAATTATGCATCTATTAAAATAATTCAAGAAATGATAATGGTTTAGACTAGAACACAGGAGTGGAGGGATGAGAAGCAGTCTGGTTATGGGTATTTTGAATATAAGGTGGGGAGAACTTCTGATGCTGGAATTGGGGAGTGAGAATAAAAGAAACGAGTTAGGGTAATGTGGAATGTTTGGCTCAACCAACTGGCAGATCAAGTTGCCCCTTGCTGGGTTGAGAAGAACTTGGAAAATCAAGAGTGTGGTTTCGGCATATTTTGGAGATTGTGTAGAAGATTCACCTTTAACTCTTAAAAAGACTGTTCACTGATAAAAATCATAATACTATCAATGTATTATAAGGTTTATAACATGTAAGGTAAAATACATGGTAGTGTTAATACAAAATTCAGCAGAGCTAATAAAATTAAAATTACACAGAATGCTGTTTGTAGGGTGGTAAAATGCTAATTCAAGATAAACAGCAATAAATTAAGGATGCATACTGTAACCATTTGAAAAACTATTAAAAATACAACAAATATATCTAAAAAGACAAAAGGAAAGATGGAGAAGTAAAAAGTACTTGATTAATCTGAAAGAAGAATCAAAGAAAGAAGGAAGAAAAAGAATAAATTAAAAAACAAATATGGCAGGCTTAAAGCTACAATATCAGTAATCATAATAAATTTAAGTGTGGTTATCACTCTTTTAAAAGAAAAATATTGTCAGACTATTTTTTAAAAAAGATACAATAAACTGGTGCCTATAAGAGACAAGTATTTAATTACTTAAGTACCTAAGTATTTAATTAATAAATTGGAAGTAAAATAATGGGAAAAGATATTCCACACACATATAAACAAAATGCAAGCTCATGTGACTATATTAATAATGGCCAAAGTAGATTTTGGGAAAAAAAGTAATACTTGGGAGGCTGAGGTAGGAAGTTACTTGAACTTAGGAGTTTGAGACCAGCCTGAGCAACATAATGAGTCTCTGTCCCTAAAAAATAAAAGAAGGAAAGAAAGAAAGAATAACAGAGAAAATGAAGGAAATTCATAATATTATAATTAAAAGATCACTGCAATAGGAGGAAGTCACAGCAATACTGAATGCATACATACCTATGCACCTAATAATGTCTTCAAAATTTATGAATGAAATAGCCAAAAAGACTTTTAAAAAGTAGACAAATCTAGAATCTTAGTTGGAGATCTGAACACCCTTCTTTAGTCATCAATAAAACAAGCAGACAAAACGTTATTAAAGACAAAGAAAAAACCACATAGGATTTAAAACATAAAACATTCAGCACTAAATAAAATGTATGAGAATTTATACTGAAAAGCACAAAACATTACAAAGTCAAAGAAGACCTAATGAAAGGGGAATTTATCTATTTCAAAGATTGGAAGATTCCATTGTAAAATTGTCAGTTCTCCCCAAATTGATCTATACATTCATATTTTGGGAGGTTGTTTTGAGACAGAGTCTCACTGTGTCGTCCTGGGTAGAGTGCTGTGGCATCACAGCTCAGAGCATCACCGACTAGTTTTTCTAGCTTTCAGTGGAGACAGGTTTCACTCTTGCGCAGGGTTGTCTCCAACTCCTGAGCTCAAACAATCCACCCACCTGGCCTTGGCCTCCAGAATGCTAGGATTACAGGCCACCTTGCCTGGCCAATCTATGCATTCAATGCAGTCCTGGTTGAAGTCCCAGAAGGCTTTTTTGGTAGAAATTGATAGACTGGTTTTAAAATTGACACATAATTGCAAAAATCCTGAAAAAAAAATCAATCTTTAAACACAAAGATGAAACATTTATATTACCAAATTTCAAATTTTACTATAAAGATAAATAATTCATACAGTAGAGTCTAGTCATAAATATAAATAAGTAGATTGCTAGAACAGAAAATAGTCCAAAATATATATATACATATATATATATGTATATACCCACCATATATGGTTATTTGACCTATAACAAACACCAAGAATATAAGATGTTGGAAGAACTCAATATACAGCTAGAAAAAAACTGAACCTTGACCCTTATATTTATACCATTTATAAAAATTAATTTTATCTTAAATGTTCTTTAATTTTTGTTTTTAGAGAACGGGTCTCACTATGTTGCCCAGACTGTTCTCAAACTCCTAGTCTCCAGTGAACCTCCCTCTCAGACTCCTGAGTCCCTGGAATTACAGATGTAAGCCACCATACCAACCTTATAAACTAATTTTAAATAGATCTAAAGGTGAAAGCTAAAATTATAAATCTTCTAGAAGAAAACACAGAAGACTATCTAAATGAGTATGAAGTAGGTGCATGGAACCAAAAAACACACCAACTATAAAAGAAAAAACTGGTCAAGTAAGCCAGGCAAAAGCCTGTCTCCACTAAAAATTGAAAAGCTAGCCAGGTGTTGTGGCTGGTGGCTGTAGTCCCAGGTACTTGGGAAGCTAAGGCAAGAGAATAACTCAAACCCTGGAGTTTGAGGGTGCTGCGAGCTGTGGTGCCATGGACTCTACCCAAGGCACAGGGTAAGACTCTGTCTCAAAGAAGGAAGGAAGGGAAGGGAGGGAGAGAGTAAGGGAGGAAGGAAAGGAAAGAAAAAACCAGTAAAATAGATTTCATCAAAAAATACAATTAAAGAAGTGAAAAGTTATGTCGCAGGATGGAAGAAAAATATTTGACAGGAGGGAGGGAGAGCAAAAGATTTTTACAAACACTTCACAAAGAAGATATACTAAAGCCCAAGAAATCAAATGGAAAGAAGTTCAACATCATTAGCCATGAGGGAAATTGAAATGAAAACACAATGTGACTACTTCTACACACCCACAAGAATGGCCAACAGTACCAAGTGTTAAGAGGATGTGGAGCTACTGGAACTTTTCATATACTGCTGTACAATGGTACAGCTTCTTTGGAAAACTTTGTGGCAGTTTCAACTAAAGTTAAATGTATACCTACACTGTGACTCAGCAATTCCCATTTTAGGCACCCACCAGAAACAAGAACGTATGTCTCCAAGAAAGACTTATACAAGAATAAAATCTTTAATCATAATAACTCAAATGTTCATCAATAGGGGAATGGATAAGCAAATTATAATATGCGTACACTAAAAAAAAACTACTGATACATGTGACTACTTGGATAAGGCTTTAAAATAGTAAGTTGTATAATGAGTCTAAGCATACTGTATGATTCTATTTATGTGAAGTTCTAGAACAACCAAACTAATCAATGGTGATAAAAACAAGAATAATGTTTTCCTCTTAAGGAGAGTATTGGCTGGGAACGTGAACTCAAGAACTTCATGATGATGCCTCTGTTCTACATACAACATTATAGTCATTCTACCTCCCAAACACACCACTTCACACCACACTTCACCTACTTCTCGTGGTCTCTGCTGTTTCAACCCTAGTCCAACTCTGCCCAGCCTGTCATGTTCATGCTGTATGAAGGACCCCCTCTCTCTTTACCCTGGGATGGAATGGGAGACAAATGTCCAGAGACTCATCAGATGTATTTTTTTTTTCCAGGTTACCCTGATTATATTTGTTACGTAACATCCCTGTTATAATCATGTCTTGCCCCCAAAAGGTGTGGCACACACCAAGACCCCACCCCCACCCTCTTCTCTCTCTCTGCTTTTCCTTTCCCCCACCCCTCCCTCCTTCTTTTTCTCTCTGCTCTCCCTTCCCCCACCAACACCATGTCATTAATTGTCCTCATAGCAAAATTGAGTACATAGGATTCATGTTTCTCCATTCTTGTGATGCTTTACTAAGAATAATATGTTTCATTCCATCCAGGTTAATACAAAGGCTGTAAAGTCTCCATTTTTTAATGGCTGAATAGTATTCCATGGTGTGCTTATACCACAGCTTGTTAATCCATTCCTGGGTCAACGGGCATTTAGGCTGTTTCCACATTTTGGTGATTGTAAAATGAGCTGATATAAACAGTCTAGTGCAAGTGTCCTTATGATAAAAGGATTTTTTTCCTTCTGGGTAGATGCCCAGTAATGGGATTGCAGGATAAAATGGGAGGTCTAGCTTGAGTTATTTGAGGGTTCTCCAGACTTTCTTCCTTCCAAAAAGATTGTATTAGTTTGCAGTCCCACCAGCAGTGTAAAAATGTTCCTTTCTCTCCACATCCATGCCAGCATCTGCAGTTTTGAGATTTTGTGATGTGGGCCATTCTCACTGGGGTTAGATGGTATCTCAGGGTGATTTTGATTTGTATTTCTCTAATAATTAGGGATAATGAGCATTTTTTCATATGTTTGTTAGCCATTTGTCTGTCTTCTTTAGAAAAGGTTCTATTCATGTCTCTTGCTCATTGATATA
>CAUYRH010115114.1:0-18875 GCA_963574655.1 Perodicticus potto | reverse complement strand
AGAAGCAAAAACAAAGACCATATGATCCTCTGAATAGATGCAGAAAAAGCATTTGACAAAATTCAACATCCTTTTCTAACAAGAACACTTAAGAAAATAGGTACAGGTCACACATTTCTTAAGCTGATTAAAGCCATCTATAACAAAACCATAGCTAACATCATACTGAATGGAGTAAAACTAAAAGCTTTTCCACTTAGAAGTGGAAACAGACAAAGATGTACATTATCACCACTATTTTTTAAAATAATTTTATTAAATCATAATTGTGTACATTGGTGCAATCATAGGGCAGAATGTGCTTCATATACAATCAGAAACATTTTGATCGTACTGTGAGAGATAGCCCAAATGCCCATCGACCCACGAATGGATTAATAAATTGTGGTGCATGTATACCATGGAATACTATGCAGCCTTAAAGAAGGATGGAGACTTTACCTCTTTTGTGTTTACATGGATGGAGCTGGAACATATTCTTCTTAGCATTATCACCACTATTATTCAACATTGTGCTGGAATTTCTAACTAATGCAATCAGGCAAGAGAAGAATATAAAGGGCATCCAAAGGGGGCAGAGAAGGACAAATTCTCACTCTTTGCTGATGATATGATTTTAGAAAACCCCAGACACTCAACTATAAAACTCCTGGAAGTAATTAGGAAATATAGTATAAAATATCTCGGGGTATAAAATCCATGTCCAAAAATCAGTAGCCTTTGTATAAGCCAATGACAGCCAAGTTGAGAAGCAACCTCCCTTCACAGTAGTCAAAAAAAGTGCAATATCTAGGAATATACCTAACAAAAGAGGTGAAAGATCTGTACAAATAGAATAATGGAATCCTAAGAAAAGAAATCGCAGATTACATTAACAAATGGAAGAACATACCATGCTCTAGGCTGGGAAAAATCAACATTGTTAAAATGTCTATACTTCCCAAAGCAATCTAAAGATTCAGTGCAATCCCCATTAAAGTACCAACATCATACTTTGAAGAACTGGAAAAAATAGTACTTCATTTTGTATGGAACTAGAAAAAAACCTGTATAGCCAAGACTATTTTTAGTAATAAAAACAAAGCTGGAGGAATCATTTTACTAGACTTCAGGCTATATTACAAGTCCACAGTAATCAAAACAACATGATATTGGCACAAAAATAGAGACACAGACATATGGAACTGAATAGAAAACCAAGAAATTCATCATTCTCTCTTGCTATTTGATCTTCAATAAACCAAACAAAAGCATACAGTGGAGTAAAAGAATCCCTATTCAAAAATGGTACTGGGAGAACTGGATAACCACATGTAAAAGACTGAAAATCGTCCCACACCTTTCACCACTTACAAAAATTGGCTCAAGATGGATAACAGAATTAAATCTAACACATGCATTGATAAAAATCTTAGAAGAAAGTGTGGGAAAAACTCTTGGTGATGTTGAACTGAGGAAAAATTATATGACAAAGACTTCAGTGGCCATCTCAACAAGCATTAACAAATGGGACTTAATTAAGATGAAAAGCTTCTGCACAGCTAAGGACACAAGTAAAGCAAATAGACAACCTTCAGAATGGGAAGAAATACTTGCAGGGTATGAATCTGATAAAAGGTTAATAACTAGAAACTACAGAAAATTCAATCACAAAAAAGAGAAAACAATCACATCTACCACTGGTCAAGAGATATGAAAAGAACCTTCTCTGATGAAGACAGAAGAATGGATGACAAACATTTGAAAAAATGCTCATCATCCCTGATCCTCAGAGAAATGCATATCAAACCACCCTAATATATCACCTAACCCCAGTGAGAATAGCTCACATCACAAAGTCTCAAAGCTGCAGATGCTGGAGTGGATGTGGAGGGAAGGGAACACTTTTACACTGTTGGTGGGACTGTAAACCACTACAACCTTTTTGGAAAGAAGTACAGAGAATCCTCAAAGAACTCAAATTAGACCTCGCATATGATCCTGCAATTCCATTAGAAGACATCTACCCAGAAAAAAAAAAAAAAAAACATTTTCTCGTAAGAACATTTGCACTCGACTATTTATTGCAGTTTAATTTGCAATCCCCAAACTGTGGAAACAGCCTAAATGCCCACCAACCCAGGAATGGATTAACAAGCTGTGGTATATGTATACCATGGAACACTATTCAGCCATTAAAAAAGATGGAGACTTTACACCTTTTGCTCCAACCTGGATGGAGCTGGAGCATATTCTTCTTAGTAAAGTATCACAAGAAAGGAGAAGCAAGAATCCAATATACTAAACTGTAATATGAAGCCAGTAGACATTCTAATACACGCCTACTTAAGAGAAAAATTTAAATCAATTAAAGGTTGCTGGTGGGAGAATAAGGGAGTGGGGCTGGGAGATGGATGTGCTCCCACTTAATAGGCACAATTTCAGGGTGCATGGTATACCTCTTGGGGGCAGGAAAAATTATAAGAGGGACTTTACCTAACAAATGCAAACATTGTAACCTAACTCCTTGTATCCTCAGTTAACAATAAAACAATTTTTTATATATATTTTTGATTAAATCATAGCTGTGTTAAAAAAATTTTTTTAAATAATAATAATTTTTAAAAAAGAATACTAAGTTGACCAAATTATAAAACCCAATAGGTGGAAGCAATTTCCAGAAAGAACAAAAGGATTATAAATTCAGTTCTTCTGACTCTCCCCTCATTAGTAATAATGAACATTAGTGCACTCTATTATTAGTATGGAAATGATAACTAAAGGTTATTTTTCTAATATGCATTTTATGTTTTTGACTTTTGAATCCTTTTTGGAAACTGTTAATTTGCTATGCTATACTGCTATACTTATACTGCTCCCTAAACTTAAAAATGTAAAAAAAAAAAAAATAGCTAAAAATAATGGGTCTCATGGAAACACATAAAAGTGGTATCTTTTGAAATCTTTTCATAAAATGTGAGATGCAGTGTATAAATCTTCTCTGGGCTCATTTGGCTATCCAAGGTCAGAAGCTATGTTGGCTCCCTTCCAAGCTGTCCACCCCTAGCCTTTGAGCCCTTTGGGTGTCCTGTAGGTCAAGGCTTACAACTCCTAATGAGTAATGCAGCAGTACTCAAGCATTTGCAGATGGGATGGAGAATATCAAAAAGCACGCCTTTCTAATTACATGTATTAGCCCTCTAGCACTGGAATGCCTTCTAACATTTTAAGGCAGGGGGCGGGTAGCAAACTGAACAATCACATGGAAAATATAAATCCGCAGGGGCTGCCAAAGTTGTCCCAGATTCCAGCTTCCAGTCTGTTTCTGACCTGTTCTGATGTTAGTATTGACAGCCAGTCTGTTTACCACCTGGTGATGTCAAAGCCAAGGTCAAGGCCAAAGGAAGTGAACAAGCTGTCAGCCTAGCATAAGACAACAGGTAAGCACATCCCAGAGATGATAAGGAAGTCTCCATAATTGGCAGAAATTTTAGACAGACGATATAGGTCATGACATTAGTGAAAATCTATGGGATCACTTCCTTCTTAATGCTCCCACAGGAAAGCAGAAAAATCAGTACTTGGTGAAAGGTCGGCATTTTATGGACTGACTTCCACTCATCTACACATTTCAAATGTCTCTCTTTTTTTAGACTTTACAACCTTTTATTTTTGACTTGTACTTTATGAACAACGAATCAATGTGCTAGTTAAGACCTAGGCAATACACGATTTTGAGCAATTGCAGTCACAGTCTCAAACCATAATAAACTAATCGAAGAAAAAAGTTAAAAACTAATTCCCAAACATTATCTTGTTCATAAAAACTGTGTGGCTGAGAAATACGGCAATAAATTTGCTAAGTGGGTTTCAACTCTGAAATACAATTAAAATGGGGAACTAGAGAACCACAATTTTGAATAAGGTACAAGGATCCTAAATGAATTAAATTATGTATGCAAATATCATAGATTTTATATAACAATAATACTAATAATCATTAAATTATTTTTATCTGCCAACCTCTATGCTTTCTTTTAAGTCACAAAAGAAACATTTTCAGTGAGTTAGTATATTTGGCTACTAAAGGAAGTAAGTAGTGAATTTAGGCCTCAAAATTAGATTTTTCAGACTGAGAAGTCACTTATTTTAATGCTGTATTTTTTTTTCCACAATTGACTCTGAAATGATAACCAAAGTATCAAAGGAACATGAAGTGAAATGTGGTTTGTGAAAAAAAAAACAATTATCTAAGGAAGAGGGTAGTTGGGTAACTCTCCCTTCTATGGTAATTTACGTTATAATTTAATTATGTGTAAGTCGTTTTTCCACAAAACTCAGGATCCAAATTCTGATAAATGAGAAAGAAAATATTTTCCCTTTTAGTACAAATACTGCTCATACATATATACTCACACAAGTATGTATACATACATACACACAAATACACATGCATGTGTGCACACACACACACTACACACTTACAAACCAGTAACAAATGGATGAAATATGCTTCATACATACAAAGTGAAAAAGCAGGGTCATTTTCAAATAAAAGTTATACAGGCATTCTTCTGCTGGATCATAACTAAAAAACTACTAGTAATGTCAGAGTCACCTAATTAATTAGTATAGATGAATCAATTCTAAAGCTATTTTGGATATGTTCAGAACTTGAATAAATGTGTTAATGATGTTGGGAACCAGAATTCTCACTGCGAAAGAAAAGACATATAGACATGAAATGCAGAAAGGCAAGAAAAAAAAGTGGGGATGAATTGAAATTTGAGTTTTCTGTGTAGCTCTTGATTTGTAAAATGTATGTGACTGTGTATATGTTTGGATCTATGCACATGGATATCTAAGCTGGCAGGTATGTGCTTGTGAGTGTGTTTGTGTGCATTCTTTCTAGCTCTAGCTGCTGAAAGGGCCCAAAAGCAATGATTCCAAAGTAAAAATAGGATAGAAAGTAATCATATTATATCTTTAATATTATTCTCCATTAAAAAAATCCTAGGTTTCTTGGATAAGTGGCTGATTCCTGGGCTGAGACAAGAGAGGTAGAAATTAGACCTCTAATTTTATTATACTAGAGTGTAGGTGTACACACAAAAAAGTTATTTAGGCCCATCACAGGGGCAAAGGAACCAGCTCGAATGAGCTTCCACGGCAAAAATCTAGGTTTCTTTGAACATGAAAATAATTAAGAATATTAATAATTTATAAATTTCAAACAAGGTAGATAAATGTGGGAGTGAGAAGGAAGATCTTCTTCCCACACAAAAATACTAAGCATGAACTAGTAGTAAAGATCGAGGCAGATAAGAATCATTAAACCATCATCAGGGAAAATTTCCATAAGAAAGTATGTGGCTGCATATTTTTAGTAACATTCAAAATAATTTTTAGTAACATTCTAAAAATACTTGGGGTTTTTTACTTTTTAGGGTTTTTAAAATTTTTTTTTTTTATTGAATCATAGCTGTGTACATTAGTGCAATCATGGGGTACAGTGTGCGGGCTTCATATACAATCTGAAATATTTTTATCCAACTGTTCGACATAAGCTTCATGGGATTTTCTTGTTTATTGCGTGAAAACATTTGTGTTCTGCACTTAGTAAGTTTCACCCGACCCTTCTAAGATGCACCATAAGTGTGATCCCACCCTTTACCCTCTCTCCATCCACCCTCCCCCACCCCTTCCTCCCCTTTCCCCTTTCCCTGACTTACATTCCCATACTGAATGGTTCTGCCAGTCTCAAAAGATGTGTGTATTCAGTTGAGAGTGAATGTCTAGAGGGGAGGGATAGAAGTTCAGAATCTTTTTTGTGTCCATATATTTGAATAGGTTCAGCATTATGCTTAGAAATATAGGATGTTTTTCTATCCAAGGATGAATAATACTGAACGTGACCATTTTAATTGGATACTCGAGGAAATAATTTGTTAAATAACTCTATTTGGATTTTCCATTTTAAAACAAAATAAAAATTTCAAATCGTTTATATTTAACAAAAATGATTATGTAATAGAAAATATAATTTTATTATTTAAACAATTAATCAAATATTTATTTTTATTCATTTGTCAAGGAAGAACTTTTAAACAAAATTTTATGATCTCTTACATTTAGATCCTTTAAAGTACATTTGATTTTCACATCTAACTTACCTCTCAGCAATTATACTTTTATGGATAATGAAGACCCATCCATGGTTTTATCAGATATTTTACTTCTTCATTGATCAAAATGTTCTCTTTTGGGTCACCTACTGTGCTTTTATATAATTTTTCCCCAAATTTACCTTGGTCCAAACACATACACACACACACCAAAAAAAATTTTTTCATTCATTTTATTTGTTTGCTCTAAAAATTAGTAATTTTTGTGCATGTGCATCTGTTCTAATTCTTATATTTTTACTGGGTATTATATTGGCACTGGATTTCACCAATTGTTTAACAACAAACTACCTATTTCACGAAATCTTGATGTTGTGAATTTTATTTTTTGATTAATTTAGTCTGCATTATTCTGTTGTCCTATTTCAAGCATTCAATATTTCATAAAACACTGACCACAGAAGCACTAAAACAGTAGATCTCAACCTTCCTAATGCCACAACCCTTTAACCCTTTAATACAGTTCCTCATGCTGTGATCACCCCCAACTATAAAATTATTTTTGTTGCTACTTCATAACTGTAATTTTGCTACTGTTATGAATCGTAATCTAAATATCTGATTGCAGGATCCTATCTAAAAGCAGGATGTATTTTCTAAAGACCTCTTTTTTTTTTTTTTTTGGCTGGGGCTGGGTTTGAACCCGCCACCTTTGGCATATGGGACCTCCGTTGAGTCACAGGTGCCACCCTAAATGTAGTTTGTTTTGTTTTTTTTTTTTTTTTTTGGCGTGGACTAGGTTTGAACCCAACACCATTGGCATATGGGGCGGGCGCACTACTCCATTGAGTCACAGGTGCCACCCCCTGCAGGATGTATTTTCATTGTTACAAAGGGGTCGCAACCTACAGGTTGAGAACTGCTACACAAAAAGAAGGAACTTAGAATTCAAGCTAACTATAAATGGTCAGTTCACTAAAGAAATATGTTTTCCTTTCTTTGTCTGAATTTATAGTGAAACCACGTGGACATTAAAAATGACTATTAGGAAATAAGAATCATCTGCCTGTGATTTTCTATATGAACTGCTATTTCTAGCTATTTGCCTAGGGATTTTACATTTCTTCCAGGAGGCTTTGAACCAGCAATTCTAACTATCCCAGGTAAGAATCTGATATGATAGATTATAACCTGGATGACGACCAGTAACCTAGTTAATCTACATGATGGTCATTGATTTGAAATAGTTGTGGTGTCCTAGGGAAGTACCAGTCACAGGAGAAGAAATAAAGGGTCTTTACAAATAAAGGACAGAATGACACCCAATTGCCAACCTAAATACCATATTCTATCTTCAAATGAGAATTCTCACTTTCAATTTCTGGTCCAGCATATAAGGGCCTTAGAAACTGCCTCTCCAGACTAACAGATAAATAGCTGAACAGGCTAAGGCCCCAATCCTCACTTTCTGGCACTCTGGGAGGCCAAAGTTGGAGGTTTACTTGAGATTTACTTGAGGAGTTTGAGACAAACCTGAGCAAAAGTGAGACCCTGTATCTACTAAAAAATGAATGAATGAATGAAGGAATAAATAAATAAATTTAGTCAGGTGTTGTGACAGGCACCTATAATTCCAGTTACTCAGGAGACCGAGGCAGGAGGAATGCTTGAACCCAGGAGAGAGAGAGAGAAACCTGGTCCCTACAAAAAAATAGAAAATATTAGCCAGGCATAGTGGCTTACTCTATAGATCCAGCTACTAGGGAGGCTGAGGCAGGAGGATCACTTGAGCCACTAGTTTGCAGTTGCAATGAGCTGTGATGTCACCACTGTACTCTAGCCCAGGTAACAGAGGGAAACTCTGTCTCTAAATAAATAAATAAATAGCTGAACAAACTGAAAAATTAACAACTCTTCTTAGATCTATTAGACAATTGAGGTTACAGGGAAAATTACTACACCCAAAATTGGAAAGTGAAAAAAATGGAGAGAATCACAACTTATTAAAAATAAATCTATGAGCAAAAACTGCTGTGGAAACCAGTGCACGCCTAAGAATTAAAAACTCCAGTGTGACTTTTATTGACAGGAGCTCTATCAACCAGGTCCTCATGGTGAATATTGGAAAAAAATCCACTCATGGCTCTAAAAGAGGGGAGGAAAAGGAGCCATTTTGGAATATAATAACGACAGAGAATTTCCCCCCAAATAATGTCAGATATCAAAGCACAAAGCCAGAATGCTCAAAGAAAACCAGGAAAAATAAATGCAAAAACTACTACATCTAGGCATAACTTTCAAACTTAAGAAAATCAAAGATAAAGAAAAGAATCTTAAAATAACTCAGAAGAGTAAAAACCCACCTTATATCCAAAGGAGTAGAGAACAAAATTATATCTGTGCTCTCCTTAGAAGTGATGCAAGCAAGAAAATGGTGGAGTAAAATATTTAAAGTTGGAGGGAAAGAATTTATGTCCTCTGAAAAATTATATTCAAAATTAAGTAGAAATAATGATTTTCTCAGACAAACAAAAATTAAAGGGAATTTATTTCCATTAGTATTTCCTTGCAATAAATGTGAAAAGTTCTTAGGGAAAAAAATATATAGATTAGAAACATAGGATCTATGTAAGAAAGGAAGAACATCAGAGAAAGAATAAGTGAACATAAAATTAAAACTATTCAGCCATTTAAAAAGATAGAGGCTTTATATCTTTTGTATTATCCAGGATGGAGTTAAAACATATTCTCCTTAGTAAACTATCACAAGAATGGAGGAGCAAGAATCCAATGTGCTGAATACTAATATGAAGCCAGTAGACAATCTAATGCATGCTCACATAAGAGAAAAATTCAAATCAATTCAAGGTGGGGGGCAGGGGAATGAGGGAGTGGGGAGAAGAGAAAGGGGACAGGGAAGGGTGTGCTCCCACTTAATGGGCACATGTGGGTAGATGACACACCCTTGGGGGAGGACACAAGTATAAGAGGGAGTTTACCTAAAAACATTCAAACATTGTAACCTAATTCTCTGTAACCTCAAAGTAACCTTAAACAATTTAAGGTGCATAAAAAATTAAAAATTTTAAATGTCTAATTCCTAATTTATCTACCAGATAGCAGTTTATTCACAATTGTAATAGCAACTATATATTTGATTATGTATTCTTTACATGCTTTTATTTACATATATGTGCTTATGTATGCATATAAATAGTAAATGAATGACAGCAATGATGCAAGAGATGGGAGAGAGAAATTTAATAGTCCTCTTTTATCATTGAGGGATCTAGTTCAAGACCACCAGTCGATGCCAGAAACTTTGTGGATAGTATCAAACACTATACTCTTACTTTTCCTATATATACATACTTATGACAAAGTTTAATTTATAACTTAGGTGAAGTAAGAGATTAACAATAAGAACTAATAATAGAATAAGAATAATCATATTCTACTATCAATACTCTTGCAATTTGGGGACATTATTAAGTAAAATAAGGTTTACTTAAACACAAGCACCGTGATGCTGCAACAGTCACTCTGACAACTAAGATATATGCTAAATGACTAACAAGTCAGTAACATATGCAGCATGGACACATTTGACAAAGAGATGATTCATGTACCAGGTGGAATAGAGTGGGATGATTTGGAATTTCATCACACTACTCAAAATGGCCTAAAATTTAAACCTTAGGATCTTTTTTTATTTCTGCACTTTTCCATTTAGTATTTTCAGATCGGTTGACCAGCAATACCCAAAACTGTGAAAAGTGAAACCTACAGATAAGGGGGGATTACTACGTTAAAAATATTTTGTAATTATAAGGTACTTTCACAAACCATAAAGTGTTATAGTGTTATTTGGAAGAGGACTAAGAATAGTTGTATGGGCATATTGAAAACTTGAGGGCAACTGCTATAAAAATTTTTTCAAATAATATAATATAACATATGCTAAGGAGAAAAAAAGGAAAACATATAAAATGCTCAATAAAAGCCATAAATGGCATAAAACATATAGAATGGGAAAAAAGAATAAAGAACAAGGGCAACAAATATAAAAAAAGTAACAAATATGGTAGATAATAAAACAACTATACAAATAATCACATTAAGCAACAATAATCCAAATATACCAATTAAGACAATGTACCATGTCAGAGTACATGAAAAAGTAAAAACAGCTATACATTGTCTACAAGAAATCCATTTAAATTTACAAGCACATGTAAATTAAAAGTGCAGGTAGAGACAGGTCTACTTTGCTAATACTAACCAAAAGAAAGTGGGAGTGGCTATACTAATCTCTGAAAGTACAGACTTCAGAGCAAGGGAAGTTATTAGATATGAAGAAAGATATTACATGCTGACAAGAGGTAAACATCTTAAGGGGATATAATAGTCTTTAATGTATATGCACTTTAAAAAAAAATTGAAATTTGTGAGGCAAAAAATTATTGACCTGCAAAAACAAACAAACAAAAAAAAAATCATTCCACTATAATAGTTGGAGACTTCAACACTCCTATATCACAAATAGGTTCAACAGACAGAAAATTAGTATGGACATAGTAGATCTTAACAGCAGCATCAATCATCTGCATATAATTAACATCTGTAAACTACTTCATACAACAATGGTGGATTATACATTCTTCTCTAGTTTACATGGAAAACTCATCAAAATGGATTATATTCTGGGCTACAAACCACTTTAAAAAATGTAAAATAATAGAAAGCGGCTCTTAGATGACACTGAATTTGAATTAGAAATCAATAATAGAAAGTAACTGAGAAAATGCCCAAATACTAAGATATTAATCAGCATACTTCTAAGCAAAACATAGGTCAAATAAGAAATATCAAAAATTAAAATATTTTGAATTAAATAAAAATGTAATGATATTTTGAACAACTTATCAAAATTCATTGACTTCAGTGAATACTTAGAGGAAATTTATAGCAATAAATGCACATATTAGAAAAGGAGAAAGAACAAAAATCAATAATCTAAGCTCTCACCTTATAAACCTAGAAAAAGGAACAACAAATGGAATATAAAGTAAGGAGAAGAATAGAAATAAAAATTAGAGCTGAAATCAATAAAATTGAAAACAGGATCAACAAAGCTAAAAAATTACTCTTTGTAAAGTTCACAATAAAGTAGAAAGCCTGTAGCTAGCTTTTCTTAGGTCTACTAAGAGAAAAAAAGAGAGAAGACAGAAATTATTAACATCATAAATAAAATGGGATATCACTACAGATAACATGGACATTAAAAGGATAATAGAAGTATATTATGAACAACTCTATGTCCACAAATTTGATAAGCCTTGATAAAATAGACAAATGCCTTGATGGACACGATCTGTAAAAATTCACATAAGCAGAAATAAACAATCAAAATAGCCAGTATCTATTTTAAAAAATTGAACCAATAATAATAACCTTCCAGAACATAAAACATCAGACACAGATGGGTTCACTGGTGAATTACAGCAAATGTTTGGAAGAAATTATAGTAAAATTCTACAGTAACTGTCAGAAGATGCACCTACTTCATTTTATAAGACCAGCATTATCATAATACCAAAACTTGCAAAGGAATAACAAGAAAAGAAAGAACTATAGAAGATCTCTCATGAAGATAAATGCAAAAACAGCACTAAATATTAAGTTAAATCATACAATGTGTTAGCATAGTTATGCACCACAATGAAGTGGCATTTATTCCACATATGTAAGGCTTGCCAAACAGTTGAAAATCAATTAATGGGCTCTATCACATCCACAAGCTAAAGAAGAAAAATTTTGATTATATCATGAATCATTAACATCATCAGGCTTATATCAATTTTTGCAGAAAAAACACTTGATTAAAACCAATACATATTTATCGTAACAGGAAAACAACTGCCAACAAACTAGGTATACAGTGGAATGTTCTCAATTTGATAAAGAACCTATACAATGAATCTTGAGCTAACATCATACTTAATAGTGAGAAACTCAAAGCTTTCCTGGTACCATCAGGAATAAGCCAGAACTGCCTCTTTTCTCCATTGATTTTCAACATTTTACTGGAATTCCTACTTCATGCAATAAGACAAAAAAAGAAAAAGCATCAAGATTGAAAAGGGAGAAGTAAAACTAACTCTGTTGCAAAACATGATCATCTCTGTAGAAAATCTGAATGAAAGGACCAAAAAACATATTGGAACTAATAAGTAATCATAGCAATATTTCAGGGTTCAAAGTTTTAATAGCATATAGAAGACAATTCCTTTTCCATGTACTATCAACAAATAGGTGAAATTTGAAATTAAAAACATATTAGTACTTACATTAGCAACATTTGATTAGTTATAACTCAAATAACACATGTAAAATAGCAGCATGAATAAAACCACAAAGCACTAATGAAAGTCATAAAAGAAGAACTAGATAAATGGAGAGATATTTCATGTTCATGGACAGGGAGACTAAATATTGACAATGTGTTACTTCTTGCCAGCTTGATCTGGAGAGTCAACCCAATTCTGATCAAATCACAGTTGCGAGGATGTGGAAACAACCCAAGTGTCCACCAGTACATGAATGGATTAATAAAATGTGGTTATGCATACTATGGAGTACTACTCAGTCATAAAGAAAAATAGAGATCTAGTATTTTTGTAACGACCTGATGGAACTAAGACCATTATTCTCAGTGAAACTTCACAAGAATGGAGAAACAAATACATAAACTCAATACCAATCAATCAACACTGAAGAGCACATAAATGTAAATGATAAAAAGCTGAGATGGGAAGAAGCAGCGTAGGTAAATTCATACCAATGGAGTATAGTGCACAATGGATGGGGGTCATGCTTAAAATCTTGATTCAATTTGTGCAAAATCCAAAATATGTAAACAAAATATATGTATCACCAAATATCCTGAAATTGAAAAAAATGAACAAAAATCATTTTTCTTTAAAAAGTCCAGTTATTTTTTGTATATAAACAAACCAATTTAAAAGTTTGTATGAAAGAAATTCCCCAGTATAATCAAGTCAATGTGGGAGAAGAAAGAGAAGAAGGTGGAGTAATGACAATAACAGACTTTAAGAATTATTGTGAAGGTACAGTAATCAAAAAAGCATATTGTTAATGAAAGAATAGACAGATCAATGGAACAGAATATAGAGCCTAGAAATAGATCCCCCAACATACATTCAACTAGTCCTTGACAAAGAAGCATAGGCAATAAAATAGAACAAAGACTTTTCAACAAATGGTGTTCGGAAAACTGGACATACACATGCAAAAAAAAAAAAAAAAAAAAGATTCTGGACCATAGGCTTTACACCGTTCATAAAAATTAAGTGAAAATGGATCATATGCCTAAATGTAAAATGTGAAACTATACAACTCCTATAAGATAACACAGGAGAAAACCTAAATTATCTGGGGTATGGCAAGACCTTTTTAGATTCAGTAATGAATATATGAATCCATAGATAACCTAGACTTCAGTAAAATTTAAAACTTTTGTTGAAAAAGACAGAGAGGATAAGAAGACAACCCATAAATTGGGAGAAAATATTTGCAAAAGACACATTTGGTAAATGACTGCTATATAAAATACTCAAAGAACTCTTAGGACTCAGTAATAGGAAAACTAATAACTCAGGTAAGAAAAGAGATAAAGACCTGAACAAACACATCATGAAAGAAAGATGTGCACACAGCAGGTAAGCATGTGAATAGATGCTCCATAGTACATGCTATCAGGAAAATACAAGTTAAAATAAAAATGAAGAACCTCTACACATCCCTTAGAATGGTCATAATCAAGAGCAAGGATAGCACCAGATGCTGAAGAGGACGTGGAGCAACAGGAACTCTGATTCAGTGGTGATAGAAATGCAAAATGATGCAGCCACTCTGGAATTTAATTTGACAGTTTCTCACAAAACCAAGCATATTCTTACCACATGATCTAGGAGATGCACTGCTTGGTATTTACCTAAAGGAGCTGAAAACCTATGTCTACACAAAAACCTACACATGTATATTTATAGCAGATTTATTCATAATTGCCACCATTTGGAAGCAGCCAAAAAGTCCTTCATTATGTGAGCTGATAAATAAATTGTGGTGCATCCATTTAGTGTAGCATTATTCAGCACTAAAAAGAAATGAGCTAACAAGCCATGAAAAGACATGGAGGAAATTTGAATGCATATTTTTAAGTGAAAGAAACAAATCGGAAAAGGCTACGTATAATACGATTCCAATCATAGGACGTTATGGGAAAGGCAAAACTCTGATGGTCATTAAGATCCAATACTTGCTAGGGGTCACATGGGAGGGAGAAATAAATAAATGGAACACAGAAGATTTTTATAACAGTGAAACTCCTCTGTATCCGGTGGACTCATGTCATTAAAAGTTCGTCAAAACTTATATAATGTGCCTCAGGGCCTGTAGCTCAGCAGCTAGGGTGCTGGCCATATACACCAGGGCTGGTGGGTTTGAACCCAGCCTGGCCTGCCAAACAACAATGACAACTGCAACAAAAAAACAGCCGGGTGCCTGTAGTCCCAGCTACTTGGGAGGCTGAGGCAAAAGAATGGTTTAAGCCCAAGAGTTGGAGGTTGCTGTGAGCTGTGATGCCACAGCACTCTACCAAGGTGACAGTGTGAGACTCTGTCTCACCAAAAAAAAAACCCTTAAATAATGTACAGTTCCAAGAGGGAACCTTAATGTAGACTACGGACTTTGGAAGATAATTCTGTGTTAATGTATGTTCATCAGTTTTAATAAATAAACCTCTCTGGTACTGGAGGTTGTGAATATTTAGTATCAGGGTGTATATAAGGCCTCTCTATACTTTCTGCTCCATTTTGCTGAAAACCTAAACTTGTTCTAAAAAATAAAGTTTATTTATTTTAAAGAAAGTAGAGAAAAGAAAAAAATGTTCTGGACTGGTTAATGTTCTCTGTTCAGTTTTCTTAATAGACTATTTCAGTCCATGAATATTTAGTAAATATTTTCCATCTACCAAAAATAGTACTGTGACCTCCAAATCAAAGGTGATAAAGAAAAAGTGCAGAAAATGAAAAAAAAATTAAGAAAAAGAATGGGAAAGAAGAAATATTTATTTTACCTACATTATTGATTCTACCTTTATAAAACTCTAAGAAACTATAATATCACTAAACAAATATTTCACAAACAGGGGCAAAAATTTCCTTCTGAAGATAAAGGTAAAATAAATGACTTACCCATGAAAAAGTAAGTTGGATTATTTTATTTTAATATGTCTCAAAATAAGTCATCCTTTCACTGAATTTGATATTTTATTTAACACTGTTTAATATTAAATATTAGCCAACTGGTTAAGATGCAATAGATTAAATCATTCTACAGGAGGAAAAATTACTGAGTAACACCCCTCCAGTGTGAACCGAGGACAAACACTAAATTGAACAAACCAGGATAAGCTACATATCCATGTGATTATGAAAACAAACTTCAGTTTATAGGCATCAGTCCTGCAAATATGACATAAGGAACCACTTACTCAAAACCTCATACAGTCTAATGTGTTACATTCTGTTAGCAGCTAGAAAACGATGGCACAAATATTAACTCCAAAAGTCACCTGAGGAGTTTAGTGATTTCAAAGCAAGCAAATGCAATTAATTCTTACAAGGAATACTACAGTCACTAGAAAATATTTTGACTTTCAGTTTTGAAGTCTATTTAAAATCATGATTGTTTTATCTGCATTTAAAATCTTCTTCAGATCTTTGTAGAATCTTCAAACTGAAAATTATTCTTATATTGCCAGTGCTTCTTTTCCAATTTTCAATAGATTATTTTTTGGTGTTTGTTATAGAGTTTATGTTTGGATTCCATAATACAACAATGCTCACTTAATTACTTTTAAAAAGTGTCTAGATATGATAATTTGTCAATTGGATACTTTATGTATAACCTATTTAACATTATAAATCATTCGTCGACTGTTACATATTCAGCATTATTGTAGGACTAGAAGATATTGAAGTAAAGAGAATACATTTTCTCCACCTTGTGGTGTGTTAGTTCATTTTGTAATAACAAAATGCCTGAGACTGGGAATTTTATAATGAACAGAAATGTATTGGCTCACTGTTCTGAAGGCTGGGAAGGTTAGATAGAGAGGACAGAATATGATAGTGTCTTGCTGCATCATACAAAATCAGAAGGCAGAAAGGCAACAGAGAGCAAGACAGCGCTGAACTTGCCCTTTGTAACACCACCATTCTCACCCATGAAGCTGTAGCCCTCATGGCCTAATTACCTCTTAAGAGCCTCACCTCTTAATACTGCTTCAGTGGCAATTAAATTTCAACAAGAGTTGGCAAGGACAAAATTGAAACTATAGCAAGGGGCACATGTAGCATGGAGATAGACTAAAGTCAGTTTATCGAATGTGAATAAATCAGAATATTCCATGCAGTAATGCTGTAGAAAAAAATAACCAAATTACATCCATAAAAATAAATTTTCTTGTGAACTGACAATATGGAGATTACCTGAGCTTGATTTCTTTCATTATTTACTAGAGTTATGTGAGATTCGTGTCAGTTTTTAAATTTCCCCCACATGGATTAGGGTCTCAGCAGGCAAAACTAGGCATTTATTAGCAAAGTATGTCAAATGTTCTCCCTCTTCCTTCTTTTGCCTTTCTTCCTTTTGACAGTAAAGAATTTATGATAAATTAAAAACTCTAGAGCCAATTGTAGTAACCATCAATATCTACCCTGGCAAATGTCCCTGGATCTGAGTGAGAGCCCTGTTATACAACACCTGTTCCCACCCTCTACTGGGCAGGGAAGTTGGTGCCTGGTGCCTGGGATTCCTGTGTAAGCAAAGGATTTCCTTGGCTATCAGCTGAACTCAAAAAGTAATAATAGCTAATACGTATTGAGCACTTACAAAGTACAGGACCTATAAATTGCTTTACAATATATTGGCCTATGGAACAAATGAGTTCCCACCCACCCTGATGTCACACTTGAAAAATGCCCTAAGACTATAAAACTCCCATTTAGAAAGCAGCCCAGATAATCTAATATATATCTCATTTATGTGATCCATAATAGATTTATGATAATATTATCTAGTGATATATTGCTTAGACATATATTAGGATAAATTTGATTTCTCTAATAACATTAACTGTTATCAGCTGAAAACACAGATTTAGCAGGAACCAAAATATTTGTCTCTTAAATATTTCACATCTCATTTGAAAAGAAGGCATCATGTGAGTGAAAATCACTCAATTTGTAATCCAAAGACTATAGTGTCTGATGTCAGCCCTACTTTTACTAATTAATGATAGCCATCAAGTCACAACCTCATCTGTAATATGATTTAATAATATGAATTGGCTAGGCCGGGCACAGTGGCTCATGCCTGTAATCCTAGCAATCTGGGAGGCCAAGGAGGGTGGATAACTAGAGTTCACAAATTTGACATCAGCTTGAGAAAAAGCAAGACCTCGTCTCTTCTAAAATAGAAAAACTGAGGCAAGAGACTAACTTGAGCCCAAGAGTTGGAGGTTGCAGTGAGGTATGACGCCAAGGCACTCTACCTAGCACAACAGCTCGAGACTCTGTCTCAAAAAAAAAGAAAATAGGTGGTGCCCGTAGCTCAGTGGGTAGGCTGCTGGCCACAAACACCGAGGTTGGCAGGTTTGAATCCGGCCTGGGCCAGCTAAAACAACAATGACAACTGCAACAACAACAACAAAATAGCCAGGTGTTCTGGCATGCACCTCTAGTCCCAGCTCCTTGGGAGGCTGAGGCATGACAATCTCTTGAGCCCAAGAGTTTGAGGTTGCTGTGAGCTGTGACGCCACAGCACTCTACCCAGGGAAGCAGCTTGAGACTCTGTCTCAAAAAAAAAAGAAAGAAAGAAAATAATAATAATATGAGATAGCTATCTACCTTTCCAGATGCATATGATAATGTATGTAAAAAGGCTTTTTGAAGATTTTATATATACACAAGCATATGCAAATAAATTTGAACATATTTAAATATACATAATAATGCAAATAGAAATTATTTTTATTTAGATGTTGTTATTTGGGGGTAGAAATTGTATTTTCCTGAACACTGTAAGTACATTTCTTTGTGAAGTTTTCTCTGCAAAGCCATGTCTATAGCTTATTTCTAAAAACATCTATTACCTAATAGCACATTACATAATGCTATAATAATTTATACCCTTGTTAATATATTCTTAGCATCAACAACTGTGTTTCCTATCTTTGAATCCCTCATAAAACCTAGCACTATGCCTTATCCTAAATTGAAACTCAGAAATTAGTAAATGTGTTAAAATTTTCCTAGGTGCTAATATGTTACCTAAATGTAAATTGAATGTATTTAACACCTGTAATGTGTCAGGCATGCATTTAGAACTATTTAATACTTTTTTTAATTTTTGGAGATTCATTGATGGTACAAAGAACCAGGTTAAATTGATTGCATTTGTTAGGTACAGTCCCTCTTATAATTGTGTCCCATCCCCAAAAGGTGTGTCACACACCATGACTCCCCCATTCCTCTCCCTCCTTCCCTCTCTCTGCTCACCCCTTCCCCATCCCCCACTGTGTACTAGGTTAGTAATTGTCTTCATATCAGAATTGAGTACATAGGATTCTTGCTTCTCCATTCTTGTGATGCTTTACTAAGAAGAATGTGTTCCACTTCCATC
>CAUYRH010115111.1:0-17545 GCA_963574655.1 Perodicticus potto | reverse complement strand
TGTGGGGGACAGGCCTCCAGACCTCGGGGTGAGAGTGGAGGGGAACACCAGGAACTCCGACTTGCAGGTAGAGAGTATATACAGTTTTATGCCTGGCTGGAGAGCGCTGCGGCACCCTAGAAGGGGAAGGAGGTTTGGTTTGGTTTTTAGAAGGTCTCTCCCGTGGGGTAGGGTGGGAGGACTTCCGGACTCTGCTGGCTTGTTTGTATGGAGGTTGGGGGAGAGGACTCCTGTCCGCTTGGTGATGTGCTCTGTACCTTTTTGTTTGTGTCCTCGGGGTCTCAGGTCTCCCCGGCAGGGTTGATGTGCGCTCTTTGACCTTTTCTTTTGGCTCAGATCTAAACCATCGGCTTTCTTGCTGAGTTTCTGTCCTTTAACGCTCCTTTTGGATGGGAACCTCTGTGGAAAGCTGGCTACAGATTGCCATCTTCGAAGGGCAGACTTTAATGTGGTTCTCCTCTGTACCCACAAGAAATGCATGAGGTAACATTCTCTGGCCTGGATTTGCTGCATAGGACCCTAAACATCTATGAGGACCCAGAGCATGCAATTTAGTCACCCATGTGGCTCCAAATATTTGGATACTTTGGCATTTTGACATCACTCCCGTGGTCCAGCCATACAATTCACCTTACCAAAGGCAGAGTACATTCTCTATCACCCTGCTGTTGTACTCATGGTTTCTTCCTCCTGGAATTAACACCCACCCTTCCATTTCTGCCTCACTATCTGATTCACCCATCCTCCAAGGCCTTCTCCATGAGCTCCTCCCCGATACCTGGGACCAGAATTCTTCTCTTGTTTGTTTGTTCATGCTTTCCTCCCCCACATTCTTCTCTGTCTCTCTCACATTTCCATCTTGCCTGAGGTAAGTTTCTGGGGGCATAGCACACAGGAGAAATGCTCACTGACTCTCACTGAATGGATGCTGTGTTGATCAAGTCTTGAGTCAGCAGTCACCTGCATTTTGCACTTGGCCTTGCTTCACTGGACAGCAGTGTGCCCTGCTAAGGCAGACTAGGGAAGAATCATTTCCAAAGAAAAAGTACATCTTTTCATTTATAATTTCCTTCTCTTTGGGTGTTCAGTGGAAACAAGGCAAGATAGAATCATTCCATTTATTTCTACAACAGCCGTACTTTTCTTCCTGATTCGGAGATTCAGCTAGAGTCATGAAATGTCTTTTTTGAGTGAGGCAATTTTCTTCTTGCTTCTCGGTGATTATAATGAACTATCGACCAACGAATTTTTTTCTCTGAAAATCAATTTACCTGGTTGGGTGATCTTATCTATTCATGATCCAGCAGATTTTTTAAAAACAGAGTATTTCCTGTACAAAACTTTATTTTGGATCTATTAGCACCTTTTGCCTAAGTGGTTGCAAAATTGTTGTTTTCATAAAGGGTAGTGCCCACGGGGACTGTTTTTATGGGACAAATTATATCTACAAGTATTTATTGAAAACTACATTGTATCCAGTGCAAGTATTAGGACAGATACAAAAATAAATACCATGTTCAAATGAAGGAGACAGGATGCTTGTCCTGGAGTAAGTAGTCAAGTACAAAGCAAGAAATGCTGGCCCATGACTAATTAGAAACATTCCTTTGTTGTTTATATCTAGTTTTGTGTTAGGAATTTATGGCATCTTACAAAGAAACATATAATACAGAAAAAAAAAAGACTTAGAATTGAGGAAGAAAGACCAGGCAAAGGGAAAACAAGGTCAATGAGAGCCAATATAGAGGCTAGTTCACAAAATATCCTCCCTGGAAACTACTGGAAAGCAAGGGGAGTTCTCTACTGTATGCACAAAGATATGCCCTGTGCCTAGCACAGTATGTGGCAGAGGGTCAACAGCCAATAAACAAAGGATGGAAGGAGCACTTCTTCCATTTTAGAGGTTGTAGCAACCTTATTAACTCTACCAAAACCACACTTGGAGAATCTAAAATTTGAGGCCATCTTTTATGGACTAGACTACATTGAAAATTTAGAAGCTGGAGACCCTGCTGCCCTGTCTTTCACCCTGGGATGAATGTATTTTAAGGAAAAGGATGAAGGATATGGACTGCAGTGTTGCTACACAAGTCTACTGGCTTTTACTTTTCTAAGTATTTCTCCTTCATTTTAACATAATTTTTGCATATGTATATACAGAAATTGCACACTGTTTAAAATTGCGCATGAACTTTATGGCCATCCTGCGCGCACACGCACGAATGAACGCACGCACACACACACACTTTTCTTTTTGGAAAGTAGTATTTTTCCTCCCATGTTTGTGATTTTCATCTTTCCAACTACAGACAGAGAACCAGATAAACTCCATCTTCACAATTTTTCTTGCTTCTTGTGCACATGCCATAATATCTTGGGCATAGTGGGCACTTAATAATGACTTTTAAAATTCTTATTCTTTTAGGCATTAACAAGTGCTAACTCTGTACGAGTCAGGACTATGACCTGACTCTTTGCAAGCAATGCTCTGCTGCAAAGCCTCATTTTCATACTGACAGTGGGGAGGGTCCAAAACTCCAGTGTGAAGAAAAAGTACATCAGTGTGCACGTGGGTATCTGTCTTACCATTTTACTACCCTGAGTTCATTCTTTGGCGACCTGGTTCCAGACTTTTGTGATGCCAAATTTGAAGTAAGGTAGAAAAAATTAAGACAGGAGGGTCTAAAGCAAAGGGGCTGTGATAAAAAGCAAGGGCAAAGCGGGGGACTTAGACGCGGAGTGTGAGGAACAGTGGGGAGACAGAAGCTTTTAAATAGCCATAGGTAAGAATAGAAGAAGCAAAGGAATTTTAAAAAGTCATAACATGAATTAGAAACCAATTATTTTTAAAAAGTGGTTCCTATGACAGACAAGTAAAGTTAGACATATATTTTAAAATTATTAATTTTTTATTAAATCATAGCTGTGTATGTTGATGCAATCATGGGGCACAATGTGCTGGTTTTATATACCATTTGAAATGTTTTCATCAAACTGGTTAACATGACCTTCATACATTTTAAAATTATTAATTTTTCTGGCTATCCCATGTTTGTTTATGGGAAACCGCACTAGTACTGAATTGCACATGACCAGGGAATTATTCAGGTTACAACAAGTGATATATTTTTTACTTCAAAATATACATCCTTGGTTACAGCAGTCCTTAGGAAATAACTGGACTTAATCAGGGAGAAGTAGAACAGGGCAAAACTCTTTAAGCATTACTTTGATTTACAAGATAAATTGTAATCTAAAAGATTAAAAAGAGAAATTTCATTAGAGCAAGTATTTTCACATTATAAATTAACAAGTAGTTTGAATGCTATTGACATGTATAAAGTGAATTCTCTTACAAGTATTTAATACCCAACCAAAAGAAATTCAAAGCCTATATGTTACTGATGAATTATAAATTGAATCAGAGTCCCTAGAAAATAATCTGGCAATGTATCTTAAGAGACTTAAAACTATCCATACCCTTTGGTGGAGTAATTATCCTAAAGTAATAATCAAAAATGGAGACAGAATGTGAAATAGGGCTATAATGTGATATTGGATAATGTAGTACGGTCATTAAGAATCAGGTTTTAATGAATGTTTAAAGAAAGCAAATATTCATATATATGTGTGCATGTGTGTCTATGTATTATGACTTCAACTTTATAAAAATATGCACATCCAGACAACCACACAGACAAAAGGCTGGAAGGTCCTGCTCTAACTGTCAGGTTTGATTGGACTGTTAGAATTACAGATGAGTTGTTTTGTTTTTTGCTCAGCTTTGTAAAATCAAATTTATGTGGATAGGTATGGCTTTAATAACGTGACAAAAATAAACATTTTGGAGAAAAAAATAAAACTAGCTCATAACCTAAGCCAGTCTCATTCACTTTGCCTAACAAAGGATTTTGTTAAATTTTCTACCAAAGAAAAAGAGAGCAAACTTGCCATGCTGACATGCAGGCCTATCAAATAGATTTGTCACTGTCTCTTCAAAGAAGGAAATTCTGTTTCAAATTCATTCTTAGCCCAAAGCAGCTAGTTAGATTTTATCAGTCATCAGCAAAGACCTAGCATTAAATAATTTATGAATTTTTTAGCTTCATCCCTACAGGGCAAGACTCGGCACTGTAATGGAAACCATCGCGCTGTGCGATTGCTAGAGCTTCTAACATGTTGCCCTGGAGAAGCCTCGAGCCTGAAGTATTTCGCGATCACCTGGGGTACAGCCATTGGGCCCGACAGCACTGGAGAGGAAGGCAGAGGCAGAAACATGATACGGTGGTCACAAGGTGCACATATCAGCCCTGGGCTAGGAGGGCCAGAGCAGACACTGCAGGACACGAGTGGCAATGGCAGGTGCAAAGATGATTCTACAAGAAGTTTCCTTGGATCAGATTTTTTTTCACAAAAGCTTATCTAGTTATCAGCATCAAAGCAGAGCCTTTCCCAGACTTTGGTGTTCTCAGAACAGCCTCCTTCTCCCTGCCATCTACTGTTCAGAAAAGCCCTTGAGTATCTGCTTTGCATTAATGTTATCAAAGTAACTCACCATCAGGTTTTTCTAGGATCAGACCAGGACTCACTCTTCTGCACTTCACGCTGCTTTCCTTCTGTTGCTGGTGTTAGAATGGAATTGAATTTGTTCATCAAGAAAGGCCTTTAAATACGGATCAAAAATGTTCTCACAAAGTAATGAGAAAAAGTCTCTTGAATGTTATCGCAATCAGGTTGATGAAAATATCTCCGATTGTATCTGAAGCCCGTACACTGTACCCCATGATTGAATTATTCTACACAGCTATGATTCAATAAAAAATAAAAATAAAAAAAAAAGAAAGGCCTTTCCATCATTGAGTTTCTTGGGAAGTCCTGATACTTGGTGTTTGTTCCTCTGACAAGTAGGTTTTGAGGATGAATGGGACATGGCTTGTCAGGAGCTTTGAAAATAGATCTGGCAGCGAGGAAGTGGCTGTGAGTAGTATCTTGGCTCTGTTCAGGATCCAGGGCGATACTTAGACAAGCAGTGAAAGCATGGAGTCATTTTATTTTCAGCAGTATCATCTCACTTTCGGGTAGTTGGCAGGAGTAGTGTCAGTAAACACACTGTAAGGATGCCTTTGGAAGCCCCTGGAGTACAGGGATTCAAGTAATAATCTCTAATAAGGTGATTTGTGAGATGCTGCAATAAAATGCCTTTGTTCAGAGATGGTAGAAAGGAAAAGGTCCAGGAGGCTCCACAAGGAGTCATCTCTTGTGGCCATCTGCAGTCTACCTTGTGCTCATTCACCAGGAATATAAAGAGGGTGAATGCAACGTTCCCTGCCCTTTGTCTGGTTAGGAGAGGCAGGGAGGGCAGGCCACAGCCTCGTGAACAGCCCACCTGCGATACCCTGCACCAAAAGGCATGTATGCAAAACAGTCTGAATATAGATCCTGAAAATATAGGTGTTTTTATTATAGCAGTTTTCACCTTTTAGGCAACTTATAGGTGTTCCTCAAATTGAGTATCTACCCAGACTTCCCTTCGGCTTGGCCACTGGTGACGGGACATGAGCCATCAACTATTTCTGTGTTCTAGCTGTAGACACTTGGCAGCATGATGTGCTCACCTCCACTGGCCATAGCTTCATCCAGGGAGACCAGCCCTGGGCACACATTGTCAGCTTTATCACGTCTCATTCATTCAATCACTTAGGGAAGAAGCACAGAGATAGAGGACACCTCATTCCTCATCATCATCATCTCCTCCTCCTTTTTACTTTACCTGTGTCATGGAGATGTGCCAGGTAAATAGGTGACTCGGCTTCCGCAGTGAGCTAGGCTTCCTCTTGGTATTTCTCATGTATACCTGGCTGCCGTGGCAAATACTTCAAATGAGTTGCCTTCCCTTATAGGCCCATGCAGAATCTTTCTCTAGCTTTAGCATGCATCTGAGTCCATGGAAGCTTGTTAACAACAGTCTGAAGTGAAGCCCAGAGATCTCCCTTCTCACGAGATTCCCAGGGGGTTTTGCTGCAGGCAGCCTCTTTAATTCCCTTAATGAACATTAAAATGATGGTTAGGAAAGTAGATTTTAAATCAAAGAGCTGGGAATTCTTTTTGCATTATTCTATTTCATTCTGAGAGTAGTCCGCAACCTCATTTTTCACATGCCTTTGTTCTACTCATCTCTCAGGGGCATTTTTGTGCAATCACCACACTTTCCAACTCCAAGAATAACTCATTATATTTTCTGCCATCTCTGCACAGGCATTTCTTAACATGGACTGTACCCTGCATTCCTTTCTCCTATGCTGTAACATTTGATATTCCTTACCTTAAGCACAAGAGAACTAGCATCAGAGAGCCTGACCTCAAAACTCAGCTCTTCTACTTTCTAGCCCATGGCTTGAGCAAGTTACTTAACCTCTTCCAGTCTCCTTATCTGTGAAATGGAGGATTAACAACCTAGAAGTAAATAATATGAAAGTTAGCATATGCTAATATTGCTTGAATAAATGAAAGTTTAGCACAATGAAGAAGCCAATAAGTTGATGAATTATTTCAATATTCTCATTTAGTTCAATATGTATTTGTTCAACAATTATGTCTGCTTTTGAATCACCCATCAGGGGAAACTTTTTCATTTTTTTCCAAGACAGAAGTGTCTTTAGCCCATGTTAAATATTTCTTCCTTGCCTAATGTCTCCCATTGGATCATTGTAAGTTATTTTTATCTTCTCTTACAGCTTTTCCTTTAAACTATTTTGCTAGTATTTTTTGGGTTCCCCAGCCCTAATCCAGAACATCTCAACTGTTGCCACAGGTGCTAGAGCAAAAACAGGAGCTTTAGCAAATCAATAACAAGTGTCATGTACAGGGAACACGCTATTCTCCATGACAAGGTGCCTGGCTGGGGCCTTCTTCTAACAGGGAGGCAGATCAACCAGTCTGAGTGAGAAGCAAACAGCACCACCTAAATTTGAATGGAATTTTCTCTCTCCCAGGTTCATAAATGTTGTCAGCCTCTTGTTTTCCTGTGCTTGTGTAATTTTTCCTTTTTTCAAACTTACCTTCTCTATTGATTTAAATTAAGCTTGGTTGGTGTTTTTTCGAAAAGAAAACATAAGCTTACTGGTTTGGGAGGTTTTTCCAAGGCCTCTCTACTCTAGTAAAATCCTACGTACATAGGTCCTGCAAACCAACATTATTTTTGCTGTAAAAACACCACGTGCATGTTCTGAGACATGAGCCCTCTGTGTAAGATCCCTTCACACATACAGAAACAGCTGACATTTCAGCACTTCCACAGAGTGAAAGGAAAGGATCCTGGCTCAGGAAGGTCAGGGCTGTCCTCCTTGGGTTGGGCATGGCTTCCCTTGACCCTTAGCTCCAATATGAGCAAAATGTGGGTGATGTTCCAGCATTATACTTTCTCATACAAAGTCCATTCCTGAAGATGTATCTCAAATTTGAATCCCTCCAGGGGAGCAATATATATATTTTTTAATTGTTAAGTAGTGACATTACTGCAAGCTTAGTGGCTTATGACAACACACATTTATTATCTCACCAGACTGTGGGTCAGGAGTTCAGTTGGCTCACCTGGGTCCTCTGCTTACAGTCTCATAGGAGTTCAGTCAAGGTTTTGGCTGGGGCTGTGGTCTCATTGCATTGGGGAATGGACAGCAGTATAAGGATCTATTAGCCACCCCAAAATGTGTGTATTTCCGCTTACTTAGTTTCTTATTACCACTGATCTTAAAAAAAAGTTCACTATGTGCTTGAATATAAGTATGGCCCGAAGATTTCGATAAGAGTCTTGTTGACTTCCTTTCCTGTTAACAGACAACACAAAAGCTTTCTTCTCAAATCCTTCATGTGTCACTATCTTAACAAAACATAGACCTTGATACTATTTCCATTCCATATGCTCCAGGTCACTTTAAGATGATTGAGTTTCCAATCTAGAGTTGTTTCCTAAAGAAGGGACCTGGTAAGTGATCCTGGGTTTCCAGCTGAGTTCTCAAAACTGTACAACAGTGAGATCGTCCCTTCACATGCTGTCAGAGGGCTTCTGCTTTCTCTGGGTTTTATATCTTCCTGAGTGATGTGATCTTTAATTTTTTCCCCATAGAGTCAGTGCTAAGCAATACTGAGCACATCCTAGGAGTAGAGTGCTCTGCTGAGCGTGTTGGAGCTGGACCAATAGGTAGCTGCACACTGACTGCGTTTTCACAGCTCCTGGGTTGAGTGAGAAGCCAAGTCAGTAGCATGTGAGAGCATAAGTGTAGGAGGCTCTGCAGTTAGACCCCCTGGTTTAAAAAAGATTTTCTTATTATTCTTAGAAAAGCATCTCAAGAATGGAGAAGCATGAATCCCATGTACTCAAGTTTGATATGAGGACAATTAATGACAATTATTGACACGGTGTGGGTGAGGGAAGGGGAGAGCAGAGAGAGAAAGAATGAGGGAGGGGTGGGGAAAGGAAGAGCAGAGAGAGGGAAGGAGTGAGGGGGGTGAGGTCTAGGGACCTTGGTGTGTGCTACACCTTTTGGGGGCAAAACACGATTGTAAGAGGGACTTTACCCAACAAATGCAACCAATGTAACATAGTTTCTTGTACCCTCAATGAATCCCCAACAATTAAAAAAAAAAAAGTGGATACATACTGAGAAATGTATGGTCCAAAGAAGTACTGTTAATTCTTCATTAATCTAAAAAAAAAAAAAAAAGATTTTCTACTGCTCACCTATTACATAATCTGTTTTATAACCTTGGGCAAGTTACCTTGGCTCACTGAGTCTCAGTTTTTCTTTAAAATGGGGACACTAATGGCTCAGCGCCTGTGGCTCAACGGGCTAAGGTGTCAGCCACGTACACCTGAGCTGGCGGGTTCGAATCCAGCCTGGACCTACCAAACAACAATGAGGGCTGCAATCAAAAAAAAAAAAAAAAAATGACCGGGCGTTGTGGCGGGCGCCTGTAGTCCCAGCTACTTGGGAGGCGGAGGCAAGAGACTCGCTTGAGCTCGGGAATTGGGGGTTGCTGTGAGCTGTGATGCCACAGCACTCTACCCAGGATGACAGCTTGAGGCTCTGTCTCAAAAAAAAAAAAAAAAAAAAAGAAAAGAAAAAAAGAAAATGGGGACACTAATAACGTCTATACCCTTGATTGCTATAATGATTACATCGAAGTTGCAGGGAACCTCATTCACATGCAGGACAGAGGGAGTTTTATCCCCTGGGGTTTTGCAATAGAGCACTTAATAAGTGTTCTTGCCTTCCTCTGCTATTAAAATTGTTACAAGTGACAGTAAACCCAAATATTTAACAGGGAAATTTATGATTAAATCTACCTGAATCATGTGCAGTCATCTTTACTACTCCCTCCCCCTTATCACTTGAACTCAGAAGCTTCTTTTTGTATTATAGTCTTTGAACCACCTCTCCCCACTTCTGCTCCTGTGGCCCACACTTGTCCTGCTTCAGTTTCTGCTCACCCCACCCTTCTTCTGAAAGGCTTCCCTGGCCATTCTCTCTAAAGTCATTCCCCCTCCCAATAGTCACTTTCCATCATCTCCCTCTAGATTCTTTACTGCACTGATCTCTGATTTTCTTTATTCTTCCAACTTTGATTTTCTGCTTCCCTAACTAGAAAGCAAACTAAATGAAAACAGGGATTTTGTTTGTGTTGAACGGGCAGAACTTTCATCTCTTAGCATGGGGCTTGGAACATAACAAGCACTCCAGAAAGACACGAAGGAGTGAGAAAATGAGTGAAAGTCCATTTTGGTTGTGTCTTCAGAGAGAGCCTGTGGAGGAGATGAGTTTTTTCTGGACAAAAATGAAAAGAAAGACTAATAGAGACAGAGAGATAGAGACAGACAGAGGAAATAGGATATATGATGACAGAGCAGGAGATGCATTTAGGGAACAAAGATTTGACCCTTTCTTGACTATCAGACTGTGAGTCAGAAGGAGTGTTGAGGGCGTAACCTATACTATCTAAGGTATATATTTGGCTTGCAGATTAAAAGATAATAATGCCTGGCTTACAGGATTTTTGTGATAAATAAATAAGGTTGCTGAAAGTCTTTTGTCAATTATGTAAATCACCGTAAGGATATAAGTAGTTACTGCCATGCTTGGAGATCATAGGGAATAAAATTTATCCTTTTCTTTTTTAAGACTTCTACATAAAAGAAGAAATATTTCAAATTACCTAAGAATATAACATTTTAATTCATTCTCTTTGCGAAAGACTCAACTATTCCAGAGAAAGTTAAAGTTCTCTTGATGACCATCCTCAATCCATTTCTTTTGCAGAGGTAAACACTAAGGTCAGTGAGTGTTGTGATCATTTTTTTACTTCAAAGTCTTTGCGCTTTATTTACAAATTGCTATACTGAAAAAATAGTTCTAAAACCTGCATTCAAAGTAAGAAAGGTCAGTCCCTGAATATATTTCTCTGTGTTTTCCATTATTAGAGTCCAAGTTAATTGATTTAATTAATTAGCCCTTTAGATGAATCTTAGTTTTTTATGCTAATATAGCATATTTTATCCATTAATAAAATACTAATTTAAAAGTCCTTGTGAACTTGCATCTGTCATCCTGAGGAAATAATCATATAAACAGCAATAATTTATATGTAAAGACATTTATCACACCATTGTTAATTATGATGAAAGACTGGAGCAATGCAAATGCCCAGTGAAGACGTGAATCGCTAAATAATTACATGCCCACAAAAGTGGGTTATTGGAAAGTCATCAAAACTGGTATCTACAAAATATGTTTTAATGTATGGGAATGTGTTCACAATGTAATGTAAAGTATTAAAAGAAGGCTTAAAATGTAAATGCTTTATGATCTCATCAAAGTTTCTTTAAATAGAAAGAAAATAAGACTATCTGAATACTTGCAGTGGTTATATCTGGGCAACAGATAATGAGTAACTTTTGTTCTCATCTTTACATTTCATTTTTCAAATGTTTCCAAAAAGCGCACAATAGGTTTGTATTTTAGTTTAATTTTTTCATCAAAGTAATACACATATATGCATATAGTTTAAAAAGTCAGCTAGCACCACAAGACTTTAAGATAAAATCAGCAGTTCTCTGCAGCTTCCTTTCCCGTCCCTGATTTCCACTTCCCAGAAAAATGACCTCTTCTATTATTTTAGATAATGTAAATATGCTGCTACTTCTTGATGTTTTTCAGTTTTAGGCATTATTGATCGACTTTCTAGAATAGAAAAATGATTGAGTTCTTTTTCTACCTTCCCCCCACACTATCCATGTAATTTCTCTTCTTTCCAACTTCTCAGTAAGGTAATATAATGCATTGTTAAATCAATTTTTCTTGTAAGTGCTGTTCATTTATGACATATATGGTAAAGTTTGACTGCTTAACTTTTTCTGTACAATGTATTTGATTTTCTGAAATTGATAATAATTGCCTCACTTTTTCCTATCTTTAGGTTCCTATCTACCTAGCAAAAATTCGTCTCCAGACTTTCCAAGAGAATTGTTTGCCTTCACTCAACACGGCCGTAACATCAGCAGTGCCGAATTGTTGCCTTATTCTCAGTGTCATTCTGAGCTCTCAGAGGAGACTCATTTTTCCCCTCATAGGCTTTTAGAATGTTTTCTTCATCTTGAGAAATGTTCTGAAATTTTATGATAACTTACCTAATTCTGGGTAATTTTGTATTCATTTTGCCAGTTACTTGATGTCCCTTTCAACCTGAAAATGCCACACCTACAGATTTAAGCAATTATTCTTATTATTGCTTGCAAAATTTGTTCTCTCCTTTCTCTTATCAACAGGGCTTTATTTTTTTTTTTTAATTTTTAATTATTTTTTATTGAGTCATAACTGTGTACAATAATTCAGGCTTGGAGTACAGTGTGCGGGCTTCCCATACAATCGGAGATATTTTTATAAATCTGATTAATGTAACAGGCCTTTAAAGATTTTTGTCTTATTGGTTGGTTTAGTTTAGCTTTGTTTTTACTCTTACAGAAATGCTACAACAAACATCGTTGAGCATGTGCTCACTCATTCCTTGTGCTCACTTGTTAATTTTTCTGTACTATAAATACTGAGATACAAAGTAGAATTGCAACATCAGAGGATATGAGCATTTTCAAATTTCTTGAAAGAAATGCATGTTTATAATATAGAAAAAAGTCCCAACATAATTGGATTTTTCAGTGCTTAATTACAACATATTCATGTTCTGGTGTCACATTTGCATTTCATAATGTTCACACCTTCATCTGTAATGCTCTCCCAAGCCAGTTTCTGGCTGTTTCTTCTATGAAGGAAGAGCAGGCAGAGGTAACTGATAATCCCTGCTCCACTACTCCCTAGCAGTAAGAACCTTTCTTCATGCGGAAAATGCAAATAACATCTACTTCCCAGTGCTACTCAAGGATTAAATGAGATGCATCTGCTGTAGTGCCCAGCAAACAAAAAAAATACTGAATATGAACTCCTTTCCCTTAATTATCAGTGCTCTGCATTTGGAGATAATGGAATTAACAGATGTGGTTCAGAGATGCAACTTAAGTCCACACCGTAACTGAAACTACCATGATTCTTACCAGATCCAAGTCTTTATGTGGCAATCCAGAAACTCCCCACAGCTCAGCTGACACCTACTCTTAACTTGTCCAGGAACTGGGCTTGCACAGGTTCCTTTATAGTTGACATCTACTTTCCGTGTTCTGGCACCATCCTACACCCAGGGGTGGGGTGGGTTTCTTAGTGGAGCTCTGTGTATTCTAGATCCAGAATAGGGGACTATGGTGAGAGAGAACAGCTTCTATTCTGTAATTCCTTTCTCTGTCTCATTATCCAATCCATTTTCATGAAACCTCATGGTGTAAAATGACAAGAGGCTTAAAGATATTGCTTACTCGATTGTATCCCAACTCGGATAACAATTTCCTGTAGAGCACTTGCTGTTTTGAAGGTCCAGGCAGTCCCTGAGTTACAAACATACAATTGATGCACAAGGAGGCTATTATAGGTAATAGGTAAATGTACCTGTTCTAACTCACATATGAATTCAACTTAAGAACAAACCTACAGGACCTATGTCGTTCAAAACCTGCAGTCTGCCTGGACTATGACAGGCTTTTAGTGGGACACATGTCTTAGGAAGGAATGATCTTCAAAGAGCTTACAGTATACAATGTATTAAGAACTTGGTTCATAACAATCAGAACAAAGAGGTCAGATGTCTAAGTGAGGTATTAGGGTCAAAGAAGAGTGGCAGGGAGGTGGGCAAGAAGAGCAACCTGTATGGCTAAACCCTTTCTGAGGACAGCACAGAACAATGACACGGTCCTGGCTCTGGGACCAGGTAGACATAAATTGAACCTGATTCCTCCTGTCTGAACTATGTGTGCAGTCTCCATTTTCACACCTATATGGAGTGAGACAACAACACTTTCCTGACATTTGAAAGTGTAGGGTATACAGCAGGTGCCACAAAAATGTTTTAGTGCCAGTCTGCTTTATAAAGGTCAGTGCTCCTCTCTCTCCTCCCCTCTTTATGACATTGAACAGCATGCAGATTTCACTGTATGGCCTTCTAAAGAGCAGCCCATATGCTACCTCTGGCTCTCTGTTCCACACCACTGGCAGGGGCTAAAATGGGGGAAAGATGGTAGGAGCTTCCCTCTGTTCATTGCCCATAACTCTGCATCTTCACCTTGACTTATGATTGCAGAATGTTCACACAGGGTATAGCAAAGAAGCCAGATGCCCTAGTCCCATGTCATGCTTCCATTAGTGACTGTTATAAATACCCCCATGCTGAGGGGGTCCCCTCTGATATAAACAAGCCAAACCAGAGAAATTTCTGGAAGAATTCCAGGCAAGGTCATAGTTAAGGATACACAGGGAAGAGAGGTACATAGTAACCATCTAGAATTAACTTGATTATGTCCTGTACTCCAGATTGTCTATTTCTATTTCTTGGCATAACGGGCCCAGTGGGATAACCTCACACTTGCTACTGGGTATTTTAGACAACACTTGAAAAATCAACTGGTAAGTGAAGCTGAGTCCCAACTCAGTGTACTGAAAGACCTATCTGCATGACTTATCACCTGGGAAACATTTGTTGAGCATCAACTATATGCCAGGCATTGTGTGTAGGCTGGGAGATCCTTGTCCATGGTTACACCCTTCATGATCCCCTTCTCACATCCCAGTCATGCCTCTTTCCATTACAGTGATAAAGAATTTAATTGTAGGCCAGACACAGTGGCTCACTGTAATCCTTGCAGTCTGGGAGGCCGAGGCAGGTGGATTGCCTGAGCTCAGGAGTTCAAGACCAGTCTGAGCAAGAGTGAGACCCATCTCTAAAAAAATTAGCTAGGCGTTATGGTGGGCACCTGTAGTCCCAACTACTTGGGAGGTTGAGATTGTTGAGCCCAAGAGTTTAAGGTTGCTGTGATCTATGACACCATGCCATGGCATTCTACCAAGGGTAACAAAGTAAGATTCTGTCTCAAAAAAAATTTAAATTCTAGCTTACAAAATCAGTTATTTGTTGAGCACTTATGATATTCCAGACACTATGCCAAATGTTTTTACCTATTTAACATACATTATTTCATTTAATCCTCATTTAAGCTCCGGGAAGTCGAGCTTCCACTTTAGGAGATGCAGAAACTGAAGTGTAGATAGGTTCGGTGACTTGCCACAGCCACCCAAGCAGGGAGCAGTAATGTCAGGGTGGGGTCCAGGAAATCTGCCCCCAGTCTGTGTTTACAGCAACCACCTGACTCTCACCTGCCTCTTAAACACCCAGCATCAGGGATCATCTTTCCGGTCAATAAGATTCTCATCTTTTTCCAGGTCCACTTAAGAGACACATTCCTCTTAGAATCCTTACCTAACTCTTTCATGTGGCAGTCATCTTTGCTAGGTTACCTCTCTTGTCCCATCTACAACTCCAAAAGGTGAACCCAGGCCCATCCTTATTTCCCTGGGGCATAGCTAAAACTAGACTATGAGATTTAATGAGCAATTACTAAAGCCTTTTGAAAATAGAAGGAGATTAAAATGCACACATTGGAACCTCTCCACAGACTTCCTGGAAGCCACCACATTGAAGGGCCCAGTTTATTTCAACTCTCGGAGGTGACTACCGGGACCTGCACTCTGCTAAAACCTATACCAAACAAACCAACCACAAAACCTTCCAAGAGGAAACCTAATCTGTATCTGTGTCTCTATTTCCAAAGAAAGTTGTACATTATTATGCCTCATTATTATCCCTGTGACCCCATGTGGTCTCCAAACATCCTCCATCAGAAATTGGCCTCCGTTTCTTTCTGCGGAACGAAACGCCCTTTACACAATTGTCCATGCTCCCTCCCTCCTGAAAACATAGACGAAGTTAAGACTGCTATCTCCAGGATCCAGCTTGAAGCTTTAAAAGCCATTTCCCTCTTCATTTTCTAACCTTCAAGCTTTAAAAAAATATCAGGGCTCAGGTTTGCTCCAGATGCCCGGATTTAAAGTCAAGAAGTAATTTTTGGTTTTAAAAACCATTTTCCATTCATTATTTTCTTGTACCTAAGAAATCAATTGTCATGGCTAGAGAGAACATTCCGAACCTTCTTAGCCTGGGCCTCGTTTTCTGTGTGTTCTTGTATATTTCCCTGAGCCCTGTTCCCACCCTGAATTGTTTCTCTTCAAACCTTCTCCTCACTAAAGCAGATATTAGATAGGGTTTTGGTAGCTCAAGAGGAATCTTATTCTTAACAAAAACCGTGACAGTTCTTTACAAAGGTTTTCCAGGAACTGACCAACATTCTTTCACTAATCATTTCTTGACCACAACTGGTTCTGTGCAGGTGCGCATTTTTAAACAATGAACCAGCAATTCAAAATGGGCTTTAACGAAATCCCACGCAAACAAGCAGAGTTTCACACACCAAGATCATTCTGTCCTCTTTGCTTTGTGTAGCATGAAAAGGTGTTCAGAACCTCAAGCTTAGAGTGTTTCAATAAGTCACCCTCATGGGAAAGAGTCACGATTAAACCCACTCCAGTTCCTCCTGATTTTTAGCTTACTCTCAAAGAGAGGAAGAAACAAATTGTGTTGATCCATTGATTCGTTTCTAAGCATGTAAGCCGGAAGGCCAAGTCTTATCTCATTGCTATGTGTGGGACATATGAAATCTGAAGGGTGATCTTCAATCTGGTAAAAACTCACAGGTGACCCCATCATCCATTCACAAAGAAAAACATGCTGGTCTAGATATTCCCCCAGAAAGTGTGTAAATTATCTTAAGTCAAAAAGTAACCGAAAATACTTCATAAATATCTACTTTTTTCCTCCTTAAACATGGGCCTAACCTAAAAATACATAAAAACTATACAAACAAAATAGTAGTTTACTTGATGGTCCCAGCTCCAATCCGTGGGACAGTTTAATGAGGGCAAGTTTTTCCTTGTTATTCTTAATACAGGCTACTGTATTTGTTATCTTTATTGTGAAGGCTGTTTTCATGTCCTTGTTCATGATCACAGAGCCTATCACTGCCTCTGATAGCCTTTGATGGTTCCAGATCACAGACCACTTCACTTCTAACCTTTGCATTATCCTCCACGTGGATAGGAAGAATAGAGGTTTTCTTTGGGAGTTAGCAGCATAACAGAGTCTCCCAAAAGGATGTGAGTAAACACACCCCCACATCCACACACATGTGTGTAGGAATAAAAACAATTCTCTCCATCCAATAGCATAACATCTTGGTTTAATGTTACCCGTGTAGGGAAACAGGAAAGAAATTAATGGATGAATTTATTATCACAGTTATTATCAAGTAACCGCAAGCTGGGTCTTGTTTCATGACCAGCACTAAATCTGTACTTGGCAGGATTTCATCACTGATGGGAAATCTGACAAGCAGGCAGAGAAACCAGTAGGATTTTAGAATGTTTTTTGAATATTCTTCTGATATTCAAAAATCTGTTTATCAAAAACATAGAAAATCTTATCTTCTGTGCAAACGTGGACTCACAGCTTGTTTCCCATACATGTGGTAAGTGAGTAAAGCACAGCTTAAATTTGCTGAACTTTATTAAAGATAAATTCTCCAGAGAGACAGAAATCAGCTTTTATTTTTTTTTTTTTTTCTCACATAAACTGGATTTAATTTTGACCAAAGTACATTACTTAAACATTAAATTTTAATTCAACTTGTTAATATGTTGTTTAGGATACTGCATCCTCATTTATAAGTGAAATATGTTTGTAATTTCCCTTTATAACAATATATTTTCTCCAATTTTAATATCAGGTGTATCCAGATTAAGTAGAATGATTTTGAATATTTCTTTTTCAATTGTGTATAAGATTTGGCTTGATCTGTTTTTTGAAATTATCTTTTTTTTTTTTTTTAATTATTTTTTATTGAGTCATAACTGTGTACAATGATTCAAGCTTGGAGTACAGTGTGCGGGCTTCCCATACAATCGGAGATATTTTTATCCACCTGATTAATGTAACATTCATGATATTT
>CAUYRH010115110.1:0-11261 GCA_963574655.1 Perodicticus potto | reverse complement strand
CTGGAATATATTCTTCTTAGCAAAGTATCTCAAGAATGGAAGAAAAAGTATCCAATGTACTCAGCCCTACTATGAAGCTAATTTATAGCTTTCATATGAAGGCTATAACCCAATTATAGCATAAGAATATGGGGAAAGTGGTGAGGAAGGGAAGGGGAGGGGGGAGGATGGGTGGAGCGATGGTAAATGGTATCACATTACCTATGGTGCATCATAGATGGGTTCAGACAAAACTTACTAAATGCAGAATACAAATGTCTTCATACAATAACTAAGAAAATGACATCATGGCTATGTCAAACAGTTTGATGAAAATGTTTCAGATTGTATATGAAACCAGTACATTGTACCCCTTGATTGCACTAATATACTCAGCTATGATTCAACAATAAAAAAGATAAAACATAAAAAAATAAACTGAGAAGTGGGTGCTATTATTATTTCTACTTTCATATGAGACAACTGAGATCAATGTTAAGTGAGCTGCCCAAGGTCACAGAAATCTGGATTTCACATCAGCAAGCCCATTCCAATTTACGCATTCATTCCCTCACATATTCATTCAACAAGCATTTACTGAACACTGTCTATGTACCTGGTGCACAGATGGCACAGTGAACAAGACAGATGAGGTCTCTGTCCTCCTGCAACTTAGGTACACCAGGAAAGACACAAAGCAAGCACTTTGGCTCATAGCTCCAATAGAAACCAAAGATGCTACCAGACCACGGTGCTACGAGGTGGACCTTCTAGTGGAAGGATCAAGTGAATTCTTCCTTGCAGAGGCTCACTTATAAAAACACCTTTCTTTGTCCTCCAGAGCAGCCTTGATTATCTCGGCCCCAGGGACCAGTTTCATGGAAGACAATTTTTTCAAGGACGGGGGCTGGGGGGTGGGGACTGACAGGAGTTGGAGCTCAGGCTGTGACGTGAGCTATGGGGAGTGTCTGTAAGTGAAGCTTCATTAGCTCTTCTGATTCTCACCTCCTGCTATGCAGCCTGGTTCCTACAGGCTACAGAGCAGCACGGGTCTGTAGCCAGTGTTTGGGGACTGCAGCTCTAGAGGAGCTCCCGCTTTACTCTTTACTGAAACAGGTCTTCATAAATTTGGAATTTATGCCTTCACCAGTTCAAATTAAAAACAGATCAGATCAGGAAAAGAGGCCTGGAAAGTCTACTAAGTCTTCCTCTAACCTATGAAAAAGAAGCCTTATAGATCACACTGGAAGAAGGTAAAAGGAGCATTTTTCTGCACACCTCCTACCTCATGCCAATTTGGGGGCCTGTCTATTGGATTAAGGCCAATCCCAGGACTGTACAGAGGGAGCCTAGATCACAAAGCTCTCAAACTTCATTGTATATCAGAATCACCTGATGGGGGTGGATTTAAAAGTATGGATTGTAACTCAGTAATTCTAAACTATCTGTATGTTTAACATCCTCTCAAGGTAGTGCTCATGCACATCAAAGTTTGAAATCTGGAGATATATGTCTTTGTTGTCTCCTGCTTTGTGCCCCCATGTTATGGGCTCTCTCACTCATCTTCCCCATGTGTGTGTGTGCATGTGTATGTACACACACACGTGTGCATGCCCGGGTGCATCATTGTCAGCTTGGGGGCCAGCTACTCGTCACCTTGGGATTGTGGTTTAGGAGGCAGGAGATATCCTCACAGTCCTTTAGAATGTGATACATTCTCAATTACTCCAGCTTTTCCTGGCATCCTCCCATCAGGGATTGGCCTTTGGGTTCCTTAATAGCAAAGTGCTATCTTGCTTGTTGTTGTCATTCTTTGTGTAAAGACTTCTCAGCATCCCATCTGAGGAGGTAATGTGATTGTGGACTCTAGTTGACTTCTGTCACAGCTCCTGATACTTCTCATGCCGCTATCCAGCTCAGCTCACCAAGTAGCCAGCACATGGGCTCTGTGAAATACAGACCATCCCCCTCTGGGAATTAGCAAGGGTGTCACTGTCCACAGATGAGAGCTGGCAATTCTGAATCTCTGCTGAAGTCTCTCTCCATCTCTAGCGTGCTCATATGTGGTGTAGTTCAGCAGGTGGAGGGTTAGATTTGGGCTCACAGCTGTGTCCCAGACAAAGTTCCTTGAAGAGAGAGGCTAGATGCTGATTGAGAGATCTTGTCCACTGCCCACGGTGTGATAATATGCATTGCTTTCTAAAACCAGCCCATGTTCACGTCAATCCAGCTAGGATTCCTTGGCTTACAGATTGCAGCCAGGGCTTCAGGTGCAACAGGGGATTCCCTCTTCTTCATCCTGTTTTGCTTCTAATCACATCTGAGGAGTTAACACACTGTTAAGCCATATTCAGGATGATGGGGTTGGGTGACCCCACCACCAGAGGGCAGGTTCGAGTACATAAAGTGGAAATGTGGAGTTCGGCATCTGTACCCACGGTTAAGGCACCAGCCACATATACTGGGGCAGGCAGGTTGGAACCCAGTCCAGGCCTGCTAAACAACAATGACAGCTACAACAATAACAAAAATAGCCGGGCGTTGTGGTGAGCATGTGTAGTCCCAGGTACTTGGGAGGCTGAGGCAAGAGAATTGCTTAAGCCCAAGAGTTTGAGTTTGCTGTGAGCTATGATGCAACAGCACTCTACCAAGGGCGACATAGTGAGACTCTTGTCTCATAAAAACAAAGAGAGAGAGAGAGAGACATGGGGATCTTACTGTGGAGAGAATATCCTGTCTATTGGATGGAGCCTCAGTGTCTGCATCTGTAATTTAGGGTCAGTGCTTCCTAGTTGGGACAAGTAACAGGTGGCATATGGTTTTGGTTGTTGTTAAAGATTTTGCAGAGTTATCTCAAAGCTAAGGACTGAAAACAGAAATAAAAAGGCAAGTTCTTGTACCACTCTGGCTCTGGAAAACAGGTTTGCCTGGGGACCTGGAGAAAAATGGTTAGCAGGAAAGAAGACTCAGTGTTAGTAGCTGAACAGAAAATTAAGGCTTGGGTCTTGAAAAGAAATCTTCTGATGAATGGATAGGCTTTTACAAAAATATTTTAAAGTTAGAACCGAAACCATGGGAAGGAGATATAAGAGGAAAAGCTTTAGCCCTGCCTGTGGCAGAAGCAACATGAGGCCAGTGTGACAGGCAGATCCTGGCAGGGTCCATGTGAAAAAAGGAGAGGACTGACAGGGAGATATGGCAATGGAAGGTGAGAGGAAGCTGGGAAAGCCTTCATTGCAAAAGGAAAAGTGATGGCTGCAGGTGTTTAGGTTCATGCATAAGCCAGAAAGTTTGTCCAAAGCCCGGAGAAATTCAAAAGCTAAGAAAGGCAAAGTTGTACGTAGAAGCATGTGACAGAGAAAATTGATTTTTATGAAATCCAAGGAGGTACATATGTGGGAAGCATCACCCAACAGTACCCACGTTTCTGAGGACATGGGGACCAGGACCTTGGACAGGGCTCATACGTAACTTGGCATTGGGATGCCAAGAGTTCAAAGGACAGAGGGAAATATTTTTTTATTATTATTATTATTTTTTTTTTTTTAGAGACAGAGTCTCACTTTATCACCCTTGGTAGAGTGCTGTGGTGTCACACAGCTCACAGCAACCTCCAACTCCTGGGCTTAGGCGATTCTCTCGTCTCAGCCTCCCGAGTAGCTGGGACTACAGGCGCCCGCCACAACGCCTGGCTATTTTTCTGTTTTTGCAGTTCGGCAGAGGCTGGGTTTGAACCCGCCACCTTCGGTATATGGGGCTGGCGCCCTACTCAATGAGCCACAGGCGCCGCCCGGACAGAGGGAAATAAAGGAATTTTAAATATTCAAAAATATACAATATGAGAAATAGGGGCCAAGAAATAAATGCAAAAATGGAATCATTCCTGATTCATATTTCCAAGTTCAGCTAGAATAATAACTAAAACTAATATTTACTGAGCACTTACTAGGTAGTGGGCACTCCTGTACACTCTTGTGTCATTCACCTCATTTCATCTTTAGGACTATATAGGTTACATATTTTAATAGAAAAGGCAATCTATCATGAAAATTTTCTCTGGGATTCAAGAAGCATGCTGTCACAATCAATCTTCTAATCAGAGATGTTTAATTAGGTTTTAAGTTCACAGGGCAGCAAACAATTCTGGTCAATTGAACTGAATGTATTAAAACTTAAATGTTATTCACTTTTAATTTTCTCTGTTTTTCCTATATTCTTTCTGCTCTAATAAAATAGTCTACGGCTGGTTGAAGCAATCAGGTGGAGATTATAAAAGTAATTTTCAGTCTGTCTAGAAATTATTTCTTCCTCCTCCTCCTCCTCTTCTTCCCCCTCCTCCTCCTCCTTCTATCCTATTGTACAAGAAAATTTGTGTTTATTCTACGGTCCTGATAGTTCCAAATCTTTGGAAAGAGGACCTATATGAGAAACAAGGATTTTGAAGTGTCTAATTTTGAGAGGTTAAAGGAACAACAGCAGTTCAACAGGAAGACAGTACAGATTCCATCTGCCTAAAAAGGCAATTAGAATCCTACCAGAGACAAGAGTGAGGCATCTTTGGCTATGACAAAGCAAAATAGGATGGTTATAGGGTAAGAGAAAATGGCCTTGTAATTTTTTGCATCTTTTTATGCTTCTCTGGGCACATAAGACTTATTTGAAAAAAGAGTAAATGTATAGTGTTCACCTTAATAAAATAAGAAAATATTGAAAACATTTTACATTGCTAATATTATAATTAGAACATTTTATAACCCTCTCTGGAAAGTTTGGATATATAACTGAGTATAATTTTTACAAACATACTGGAACATCTGTTTCACCTTGATACAGCATCCTCTGGACAATTTTTCCAAACTAAAAAGTGTCAAAGGTCAAATAACTCCTGGGGTTCTTTGTGGCCCAGTCCTTACATGAGATCCCATTTAGAGGATAATAACTGACATTCGTGTCATGCTTATATTTTGCTAGGTAGCATTCTGCATTCATTCATATATTGTCTCATGTAATACTTACGATTAAGATAAGCACTGTTATTATACCTGGCCCAAATCACCTGTTGTCTCTTGCTTGAATTGTGATTATTTCCCAACTGATCACCTTGATTTTTCATGAATCCCTACAGTTGTTGTTGACAACGTAGCACTCAGAGGGATCAATATAAAACACAAATCATATGATATCCATCCTCTGCTCAAAACTCTCCCATGGCTCTGAGTGGCACTCAGCATAAAAGCCAACTGTCTGATTTTGGTCTTTAAATGCTTACATGATCAAAGTTTCTGTTTCCTGTCTGATTTCAACTCCTGATACCATCTTCCTGGTTCGCTCTACTCCAGCCGCACTGGCCTCCTTATTTTTTCTCAAATATGCTCCCACCCTGAGTCTATCTGGCTTTCATTTGCTCATACGTCACCTTCTTAATGAAGCCTACTTCAATTCCTTTTTTGAAAATTGCATTCCACCACCAGGCTTCTTCGTCTCCTTTTCTCTGCTCTATTTTGACACAACGGTTAGTTTTCTGATTTATTATATTTGTTTCTCATTGTCTATCTCCTCACACAAGACTGTGATTCCAAGAGAATAGAGTGTTGGGTTTACTTTATTCATGCATGCAGCCCAAGGACCTAAAACAGTGCCTGGCACATTTGGGTACCTAATAATCATTTATAGAAAGAATGAATTAATTCCAGTTTTAAAATGAGGAAAGTATCATAGTAGGACTGACTACACTGGATACTTTTTCTTCCATTCTTGAGATACTTTGCCAAGAAGAGTAAGTTCCAGCTCCATCTATGTAAACATGAAAGAGGTAAAGTCTCCATCTTTCTTTAAGGCTGCATAATTTTCCATGGTGTACATATACCACAATTTATTAATCCATTCATGGGTCGATGGGCACTGGATTTCTTCCACGACTTAGCAATTATGAATTGGGCTGCAACAAATGTTCTGGTACAAATATCTTTGTCATAATGTGATTTTTGGTCTTCTGGATAAATACCTAGCAGAGGAATTGTAGGATCAAATGGCAGGTCTAGTTTTAGATCCGTAAGTGTTCTCAAAACATCTTTCCAAAAGGAACATATTAGTTTGCATTCCCACCCGCAGTGTAGGGAATTCCACATCCATGCCAATATGTATGGTTTTGGGATTTTGTGATGTGGGCTAACCTTACTGGAGTTAGATGATATCTCAAAGTAGTAGCCCAAGAATATGGGGAAAACGGTTTGGGAGGGGAGGGGGGGAAAGGATAGATGGAGGGAGGGTAATTGGTGGGCCCACATCTATGGTGCATCATACAAGGGTACATGTGAAATTTACTAAACGTAGAATATAAATGTCTTAACACAATAATCAAGAAAATACTGTGAAGGCTATGCTAACCAGTTAGATGAAAATATTTCAAATTGTATATAAAACCAGCACATTGTACCCCATGATTGCATTAATGTGCACAGCTATGATTTAATAATAATAAAAAATAAAAAATAAAATAAAATGAGGAAAGTGTGAAACTATGCTATGGAATGATTAAGGAACTGGCCTAATATCAAAGCCCAGACATTTTGACCAATAGAGCCAGTGCATTTATCTCCTCTAAGAAATATAGTCCATTAACCAAAATGTGTGTTAAAAGTGATTTCTAACAAATATTCCCCTTAGTTCATAACTTGTACCTAGACTTTCATCTCTTTTTCACATATATACAGACCTGTGTCTCACAGAGAGAAAAGGGGGAGAGAGAGAGAGAGGCTGTGAGGATGGATAGATAGATAGATAGATAGATAATATAGAAATTTTGTTTACAAGATAAATTCTTGGCTGTTCTGATTTATACAACAAGGTCCAGAACTATCTGTGAGGGAGAGCCAGAGGCACAGAACGAATGAGGAGTATGATCAATGTCAGAATAGTTAGTGGGGCAGGGATAAAGCTATTAATACCAATTAATACCAATTAAAAACTTTAATTAATTAATTAATACCAATTTTAAAACTTTCTACTTTTGCTGCATGCATACCCCATCCCAGTGCTGATTCAGTAGATCTTTGATGAGTTGCAAATTTTTTTTTTTAGCATTGCAGGTGGACCTTAAATGCATCGCTGGCTTGGAAGCCCTGAAGAGAGAGTGTCCTCTTATTTCTACTCTTCCATAACTGGAAACTGGCCTTAATTGACGGACTTTGGGAGACAAAGTCACAAAAGTGACTGAACACTCATCTCATTGGTATTTAGAATCATTCATAAAGATTATAGGAGAACCCTACAAAAAAGGAGTGAGACTTCTCATTGTCCTCAGGGGGGGAAGCAACATGTCTGGCTCATCACAGCCTTGGTTAATAAAACCTGTTGTTCACAGCAGAAGAATAAAATACGGGTAGACATTTCCAGCCCTCTCCCCTTCTCAGCCCCATTATAAAAGGATAGGAAATTCCTATGTGGATTGAAGATCCAATTGGATCGTGGTCCAAGAATGTAAAGTGTTGGATTAAACATTCTTTCTTCTGTGTAAAATGTTCTGTTGAATCTGACTTTTCCTTTTAGTTTACTTCTCTGTCTTGTCCACATGTCCATCAGCTGCTCTTTCTAGGAGGAAAAAAGCCTACCTTCCTCACCAACTTTAGAAAGCCCACAGATAAACCCAAGAGTAAAGGGAATCTGAGACCAGTCACCTAGAATCTCAAGACATTTTCCTGGTCCCCCATCTTGAAGAGATGTTTCATCCTTCTGCTAAGCTCTCTCAGTTCCATGCAGACCAGAGTAATTAGGTGTTAGCCATGTACAGTCCAACTCATCCAAGTGAGCTGAGTGTTCCCCAACCCTGCACAGCTGCAGGGCTTGGGAATCCACTCATCTAGGAGCTGTCCTGCCTCATTCGTGCATCACTTCTGACGAAGAACCATGGAGATTTAGCATAGGCCTGACTAGGAGTGGGGACCAGAATCACTTTTGTAGTCATAGGTTTGATATCTTAGTCCCTGTAGGGCCAAGATCTGTGCAAACCCAGAAAATCCTGAACCGATATTGACAGGCTAGAGGCCTTCCCTGCACCACACACACACACACACACACACACACACACACCAGCCTTCACTGGCCACCTCCTCCCTGTGGGGAAGAGTACCCGCATGCTTGTAGGCACCAAAGGAACTCCTAAGGCAAATGGGACTGAAAATCTAGGACAAATGATCCCAACCAATCATCCCCTGAGTGTCTGGCGCTGTGGTACTCACTCCAGGGACTCTGAATAGTGATGCCTGCAGTCAGACCCAGAACCATAGCTCCCCATGCTCGCTCATACACAGCCCCGCTGCTGCCTTCCTCCACCTCTTCCATCCCCCAAGGCTTGCAGCTGAGACCACCAAGTGGGTGGGAAAGACACCACTTCACTCCGATGGAATAATTTCCCCCAGAATGCTACAAATCATTTGTTGCTGACTCCTCCTGCCCTTCCTTCTCCTCATCCCAGGAGCTGGAAGCATCAAGCCGCCCAGATGGAAGTTTTCTCCTGGACGCGTCCTACAGAGCACAGCCGCACGTGGGGAAGCTGACACAGTGTCTTCAAACATTTTTAATTGCCCTGTCAAACTGACAATTATAGAACTAATTATTGAGGAGACAATACCAGATACACTGACTGAATCAAGCGTCAACTGAGTTCTCATGTAATTATGCAATTTAATGAATTGAAAGCTACAGTAATGGACTATTGCTGGTTAATTAGGGACTCCCTTTATGCTAATAATGCCATTTATTTTTGACTCATGGTATTTATTTTCAGTGTCGAAAGCATTGGACACATCTTCCTTTGACACCGGCATGTTAAGTGCTTTTCAGAGGATTTGGCTGCCAATTGTGCTATTTATAGGCAGCAAACTTATTCCATTCACTGACTGAAGAGCTCCAAAGGGCTCCTATTATGTTACAAGCATCTCATTTTGGACCTAGATTTTAATTACCCTGCTGCTGGATGAGGTTCCCTGTCTTCCTTCTCCTGAGACCTGCAGAGAAGAAAATTAAGGGACAGGGGAAAATGGTACCCAAACTGTACCCCTTCAAGGTCAGCCCACACAAAGAGGCAGAGGCGTCCTTTTGCCCTTTTTTCTTATTCCCCAGCCCTTCCTAATCTCCCTGGATCCCTTCCCTAGCACATTACATGACCAGAAACCAGAACACTGAGCAACAGCTCTCAACGAAGAGCCAGGGGACACTTGTCAATGTGTGAAGACATTTTTGGTTGTCACAACTGGACTTCACACAAGTAGGGGATCAGGGATGCTGCTGAATACCCCACGACACGCAGGATAGCCCACCAACAAAGAACCATCCTGCCCAAAATGTCAACAGGACTGAGGTTGAGAAACCCCAGTTCAGCATATCAGTCATGATGAAGCCAGTAGATTTCTGCCACTCCAGTTTCGCAGAGGAAAACAAATATTTCGCAGCATCTAAACCATGCAATTGTTTACTTGGACAATAGATACAGTTACTGAGCTTCCTAAATATGTGACACAACACCCAAATCATCCTTGGTGCTTATAACAGTGCTTACAGCACTGAATTTCAGCCGGTGTGCCATGGGAGGATCTGAGATGTGCCGTGAAAATTTGTAAAAGATCATTAATTGAATTACTTTCAAAAGAAGTTCAAAGCACAGTAAGTATCTTCTTCTCTTCCCTCTAATTTTTTTCTTAACCAATATAATTTAAGTGTGCTGTGAAAGTTTAACTATAAGTTCAAGTGTGCCGTGAGATTAAAAAAGATTAAAAAGCACTGCCTTGGAGGAAGATTGTTATCTCCATTGTACAAATGTAAGAGCATAAAGAGTGAGTTGCTCAAAGCTGGGTGGCCAGATCCAAAGCAGATTTGAGTTCTGATTCAGACAGCCTTGCCACAAATGCTGTGCATGGGCCACACACCACACTGCCTATTCAGCCTCCCAGATTACAAAATCAGCTCTTTAAAGGATGGGGCCTATAACTTTCACCTGTGTGTTCCCACTAGCCAGGAATGCCACATGTTGGGTATCAGTAAATATTTGGCTGTATGAATGAATGAATGAATGAATGAAATCCCATCCTCTCTCTGAACACAGATATTTTACTTGTTTTGTTTTCTGCTAAGGTCAGGTTGAGTCACAGTCAACTTTCAGATCCTGTGGTGCTGTAATTCTAACAAACTCTATCCAGCTATTAAACTCACAAAAATGAGTAACTCATCTGTTTCTGTCCTTGTATCCGTCAATTTCTATCTAAGAAGAACTTGATCATGTGCAATTTGCATTATACAAGGAGAGATGCTAAGTGAATCGAGCTGTTAGACATCACTTTCTAGGCCAGACACAGTGGCCCACACCTGTAATCCTTGCACTCTGGGAGGCTGAGGCAGGTAAATTGCTTGAGCTTGGGAGTCAGAGACAAGCCTGAGCAAGAGCAAGACCCCATCTTTACTAAAAATAGAAAAACTAGCCAGGCATTATGGGGGGTGCCTATAGTCCCAGCTACTTGGGAGGCTGAGGCAGGAGGATCTTTTGAGCCCAAGAGTTTGAAGTTGCTATGAACTATAATGCCACAACACCCTACTCAGGGCAACAGAGTGAGACTCTGTCTGGAAAAACAAAAAAGAAAGAAAGAAATCACTTTCTCTGTTTAATTCTTTTCCACCTCAAAAGTCTCAACCAATGAAATTAAATGATATGCAAAGTCCCATATTACCTGGCCTCCTCCTCCTGGTACTATAGACCAATATCACTAATGAATATTGATGCAAAAAAATTTAACAAGATACTAACAAACAGAATCCAACAACACATCAAATAAATTATACACTATGACCAAGTGGGCTTTATCCCAGTGTCTTGAGGCTGGTTCAATAAATGTAAATCTATAAATGTAATTCAGCACATAAACAAATTAAAAAATAAAGACCATATGATTCTCTCAACTGATGCAGAAAAAACTTTTGACAATATCCAGCATCCCTTCATGATCAGAACACTTAAAAAAATTGGCATAGAAGGAACATTTCTTAAACTGATAGAGGCCATCCACAGCAAACCCACAGCCAATATCATATTGAATGGAGTTAACCTGAAACCATTTCCACTTAGATTGGGAACCAGGCAAGGTTGCCCATTGTCTCCATTGCTCTTCAACATCGTAATGGAAGTTTTAGCCATTGCAATCAGGGAAGAAAAGGCGATCAAGGGTATCCACATAGGGTCAGAAGAGATCAAACTTTCACTCTTTGCAGATGATATGATTGTATATCTGGAAAAC
>CAUYRH010115109.1:0-22619 GCA_963574655.1 Perodicticus potto | reverse complement strand
AGATACATAAATTAATTTATTGATCTGATCAGTGAATACATGATTTTTTTTTTTTTTTGGTAGAGACAGAGTCTCACTTTGTCGCCCTTGGTAGAGTGCCGTGGCATCACACAGCTCACAGCAACCTCCAACTCCTGGGCTTAGGTGATTCTCTTGTCTCACCCTCCCAAGTGGCTGGGAATACAGGCACCGCCACAAGGCCCGGCTATTTTTTATTGTTATTGTTGCAGTTTGGCTGGGGCTGGGTTTGAACCTGCCACCCTTGGTATATGGGGCCAGTGCCCTTCCCACTGAACACAGGTGCCGCCCAATACATGATTAATTTAAATGTTCATGTGAAGTGGAGAAAACTTCATTATCATGGCTTTTTTTTTTTTTTCCTGAAGAAGAAGAAAACAGAAGGGTAAAACTGGCATTCTTCTGAAGTGAGAAGAATAAAAGGAAGGATATCTCTAGAAATCAGTGCTTGGAGAAGCTTTACTGATGTAACACCATGGTTAAGAGTGCAGGCTCTCTAGATGAACTCTCAGTTCTTCCACTACCAGTTCTGAGATCATGGGGAAAACCATTTGACTTTTCGGTTTCCATTTCCTCCCAGAGTTTCTAGGAGCATTAGAGAAAAGAAAGTTAAACAATTTAACACACTGTCTGTCTCATAATAAATGTATAATATAAAGTAAAATGTCTCCTTCAGCTATTTCTTCATCTTTTTCATGATCATCAACAGCATCTAAAAATGATGTGAAGAAAGGACTACACAATGAGATTTCCAGTGTTGCAGGTGATAAAGGGTGAAGTTAGTTGATGGGTACAGACCCTAGGTAGTGGGAAGAAAAAAGGCAGGTAAGTTTTGATTCAGGCAGATATGGAAAACATTTGGGGAATAGGGACTAAAGTTTTCTTTCTCTACACAGAAGTACTTGGGAAGATCCAGAAAATGGGAAGAACCAACGGAAAGGGTTCTCGTGAACAGAGCCCAAAGTGGCTGCTGACCCAACTCCCATGGAGCAGTTTTTGGCAGCAGAATACTGGATTTGGTGCATTTTATCTGACAGGAAATTCTTGGGCTTTCTTTTCGAAGTGAGCCTTCCCATTTCCCACTGCCTCTTACCCTCTCTAAAGTTATTTTTAGCTGCTTCTCCAATTTTTCTTATTGCTGTGTCTCTAGCATAGACAATTTTTAGAATAGAAATATTGAGAATGTATCTCTCCAAGAGGTCATCCTATCCTAACACACCAAGGAATTCGGGAGAGTGAAGGAGACAGAGGCCACCAGAACCAAGACAGAAACTGAGCAGACCAGCACCTGAGATGGAGCTAGCTGAGTGGGAAGAGAAAGCAAGATAGGTTGACTGAAAGTACAATACTCTCTGAGGACTGTGTGTTCCATCTTTCATTCACTAGGTTCAGGCCCTAGTTTCTGGCCTGAACACATTCTCTCCAAATGGGATTGAATCTGGTGCAGGTTTTTCTTTTCATGGTCTTGTCTCCATATCAGCAAACGAACCCATGTCCCATGTTATAGATAATCCAGAGAAAGACTTCTGGGTCTGAGGGTTGTTGTGAAGCTCTTAGTACCAGAGAGTTTACTCTGAAGGGCCATCAGGGCTTGAGCAGAATGGGAAGAAGGTCATGGGCATTTCAGGGCCATCAGACCAGGGAAGGAGGCTGGAGTGGGCAGAGCCAGCTCTCAGGGCCAGCAAGCAGCTGACTGATGGGATCATAATAGAAACAAGATGTGAGGCTGGAAAGCCAGGTTTATTTATTAATAGCCAGGCAAGCTTCTGAGTTGAAAACAAAATATTTTTCTTAAAAAACAAAAATGACCCCTGTTGTAACTAGCCAGGAAGAAGATGGAGAGGAGGAACTCAATTAAAAAACAGTCCTTTAGGAAACAGAAAATACACTGGAAAGAGAATAATTTAGACTCCAATAAATATTAAAAACATACAAATGAGGAGGGAGAGCCTGATGCAGAATGAAGAGCATGTGGACCCAGGGAGAGTAGCCTCAGGGGTCAGACTGTTCTGTGGAGGAGCCCCTAGAAATTCTCATTCTTCAGGCTTCACAAGAGAGCTGGGTTCTTCAACTTAATGGTATCAGATGAGAAGAGTGAAGGAGGGTAAAGAGAGGGGAGGAAGAAAATAGGAACACCAGATATAGGATCCTAGACATATTTCCACCCCTACATAATTACTCAAAAGCAATGAAAACTGATGTCCACAGAAAGACTTGTATAAGAACTTTTACATCACTCCTATTTGTAATAGCCAAACACTGGAAACAACTCTAAAGTTCACTGGCAGAAGGATGGATAAACAGATTGAGATATACGTACACTGCAGAATACTACTTAGCTGTAGCAAGGAGTGCCCTAGTGAGGCACACAGCAGCATGGGTGAATCTTAAATACAGCACGTAGAGCAAATGAGCACCAAACTCACAAAATACATATTGTATGATTTCGTTTGTACGAAATTCGAGAGTAAGCAAAACAACATCAACAATGACAGAAATCAGAAAATGGTATCTGGTTGGGGAGTGGGGGGTTGGGTACAGATTGGAAAGGGGGACAGTAGTAGACTCCTAGAATGACAGAAAGGTCCAGTAATTTGTTTTTGATGATCGATACACAGCCCTATAAAATTGCCAAGAATTATAGGACTGAATGCTTAAAATATGTGTATTTTATCGTATATAAGTTATACTTTAAATTTTAAAATACAGTTAGGAAAAAGATAGTTATAGACCTAGTCCTATACAGACTATAGAGGACTATTCATTCTCTAAAGCAGTGATTTGCAACTGGTGTGCCACGGCACAGATCTTAGGTGTGCAATAAATGGTTTTAAAGATAATTAATTAAATTATCTTTGGAAGAAGTCCAAAAGCACACAGCAAGTGTTTTTTTACTCGTTTTTAAGTCAACATAATTTGTATTCCATGGAAGTTGAGCTATGGGGTTCAAGTGTGCCGTGATATAAAAAAGGTCAAAAAAAACACTGCTTTAAATTATCTCTCTATTCCCCTCAGTCTCACCTCTCTCTCTAGTTAGGAAATGAAGTACTTTTCAGAGATGAGGCTATAATAGAAACCTGTTTTGCCTGCCAACCTGCCAGTCCCCAGACCCTCAGGACTTCCCATAATAAGTAGTTACTGGGTTTTCCTGCTGGGCTCCACAGATCCCTGGAGTGGACCTGAAAAGATGTAGGGGCGTGAAGTGAGAACCTGGGGCAGAGAGGACAGTATTTTCAAAGATCCCCCCCCCTCTGTTTCAAAGAGAGCAGCTACACTTTGATCTGTTTTATTTTGCTTGAAGAAAGGTCTTACTGTTAGACAAAAATGAAATCCTACAACCCAGGCAGCAGCCCCTTGTGCAGGACTGCCTGGCTTTCCCATCCCAGCAGGCGTGGCCCCAGCGTGGGATGTAGTAGCCCTTCTCCCACTTGCCTTGATCCATCTTCTATTTCCCTTTGTCCCCTACGCTCCTGGAGCAGCAGTGTTTGGTAACTGGGAAAGGCATGCCACGTTGTGAGCTGGGATGAGACCCAGTGTAATGAAAACCTCTCAACTGGGCTCTAGGATATGGGTTAGACTGCCTGGATCACACCACAAATGCGTGACCTGGGGTGGCATATCCATTTCCTCTCCTGGGAAAAGAGGATGGCAGTACCCATGCTACTGCCTGCACAGGGCTGCCATGAGGACAACACGAGATAACATATCTGAAAACCATAATTTAAATGTTTTAATTTTGATTCACATATGAGAGGGAGTTATTTTCTAATTAGGTGCTTCTGCATTCTGTAGGTGACATCTCTGAGTAGAAATTGTAACCAAAGTGTAGGATTTAGTCTCTATTTGCAGAGAGCTGAGAGTAGACCGAATGAGCTACTGTGCAGAGCAATAAATAGTCAGCAAGGAGATGTTAGGATGATGTTTCCATTCATTACATGCTTCAGTCTCCTCTACGATCTTTAATGTCTTTCAATTGATTATAATCTGTTTGAATTTCTAGAGGTATGCTACGTATGTACAATCTTGTCCAGTCACTATTTGCAGGTATTAGCCGTATCTGTATGTGTAATGGAGGGAAAAATTCTGCACAATAGAACACAAGGAAGGGATCGGGACTTCTAGGTCTGATGTACACCAGCTCTTTAACTGATGATGTAACCTTGGGCCATTCACTTGGCCTCTCTAGCCCTCTGTTCCTGAAATAGACTCACTACTTAATTTTTGAAGACTACTACAACTATAAAGTTGTTTTGGAGCCACAGTGTGAGATCTTAAGTCTTTTTAGTCAGTAGAACTGAACTATAACCAAAGGTTTGCCCCTCCCTAGCAGGGTCAGTCATTCCCTCTGTCTGAGAGAGAGAGTCAGCTTCCTCTGTTAAAAGACAGATCTGGAGATCTCAGCCATGTCTGCTTCACTGAGTTATTGTGGGATTGAATGTCGTGGAATATGCAAAACCTTTATAAATCAAAACTCATCATATAAACATTTGCTGCTGTTCCTTTGCTGTTGCTATAGCCATTGAAACAGAGAGAGCACTTCTGAGGCCATGTATATGCTGGTTCATGGCAGTGTTGTCTAAATATACTCTAAGGGTCAGAGGTGTGAAGCAGGGACTAATCTGAGGGTGGCTTAGTGAATAAGGCTTGGAATCATGAGCTTCAGCCTAGCAGTCTCTTCGTGGACCCAGGGAGCCTGTACTGATGATGGTGGTTCCCCTGCAGGTGACAGCAGAGCTAGACGCCTGGAATGAGGACCTTCTCCGGCAGATGAATGACTTCAACACAGAGGATCTGACCCTGGCAGAGCAGAGGCTGCAGCGCCACACAGAGCGGAAGCTAGCCATGAACAACATGACCTTCGAGGTCATCCAGCAGGGCCAGGACCTGCACCAGTACATCATGGAGGTCCAGGCCTCAGGTGGGTACCCTCTGTCACTCTCCTCTGGGGAAGAATTCCAGCTAGCCTCCAAGGAGCACTTCGACCTCATTTGCTCATTTTATTCCTATAGATACAAAAAATAGAGATTTTTTACCTCCATTTTAAAGAAAAAGAAACAGAAGGCATGAGAACTGAAATAGTTTGTCCAAGGTTGCCCAGTTGGGGTGTGGTGAAAATGGGAATAGGGCCAGGGTCTCCTGGTGCTGCAGAGAGAATGAGAGTGCCAATGATAAAAATTAGCACTGATTTTTTTTAAATGGTGGCCTGGAAAAACAAACCAGTTAGACATCCATGTGAGCTATATTCCAATGTACAGCTATCTTCCATTCTGCTCCCCATCCTTGCCTTCAGCACACATTCCCCAATTATCTCTTTGTCTTTGGTTCATGCTTCTCAGAGTCCTCAATTTTTTATCAGTGGTCTGTGGGTAAGTATAAGCAGTGCTGATAAAAATTTATGTCAAGGTCATATAATTTTATTACTTTTCAGGAAAACATAACTGAGTTACTCAGATTTAACTTCTTTTCCTGCTCAAGATTTATTCAAAATTTATACAGCAAATGAGTAAGCCCTTACTGTTATACCTGACACTCTCCACAATGGCCTTTGATATTAGAACTGGAGATAGTCCCCACTGAACCCTGAGTACACTAGTCCAGAAAAACAGATGTCAATTGTCTGGTGACATACCAGGGGAATGTATTCCACCACTTACCCCACCCCATTACCCTCCTTTCCAGGACAAGGCAGACAGAAGCCAAGGCCATCAACTCTTGAAATCACATTTGGGCTACATCTCTGCTAATTATGAAGGATAGTAAAACACTGCAAACGTCGGGGCCTTAGCAATCACACTCAACTTTAGGGTACTGTGGTTTTGGTTTGTTTTTTATTTTTATTTTTTGCTGACCTAAAGGAGTAAATACCAGCATTCAGTAGAACTTCATTCCTAACCAGAGGAAGGAAAATCTATAAATTCTGTTCATTTTTGTCAGCCTAATCTGTCCTTGGATTTTCATTTATGCTATGAACAAACCACCGGATATTCAGGGCTGTTCACAGGTGTGCAGCTTATCTTCTGCACAGTCCCAGGAAAGGCTAGTCACCTGCATCTATCTGGGGATTTTTAAAAAAACAACAATGCCCAGGCCCCATGCCCAGACATTCTGCTTTAACTATCTCTGAATGGGACTTGGACAACAGCAGAAAGCTCCTCAGTCGATTTAACTGTGCAGCCAGGGTTGAGAACCATGGCTTTTTATTACAATAGTTAAATCTCAGCAGCTGACATCTATGGACAGTGGATCTCAAAGTGTGGTCCCCAGATCAGCAGCATTAGCATCACCTGAGAACTTATTTGAAAGGTGAGTCTGAAGACCCAGTCCTAGAACCTGTCACATCAGAATCTCTTGGGGTGAGGCCTGAGGCCCAGCAATCTGTGGTGCAGTGAGCCCTCCAGATGATTCTGACGTTGCACTCACCTAGGACCTTGTACTCAGGATGGACCCTGGACCGCAGATCCAGCATCACTTGAGAGCTTTACCCCACATTTGTGAATCTGAATCTGCATGTTAACAAAAATCTCCAGGTTAATCGTGTGTACATTAAAGTAGAAAAGCAGGGTTCTAGGACACGGGCTGTACCTTGTCAGAGCCTTGTTAGGGAAGTGGAGAAACCATAATCCTTTCTCAATGACTGAGAATCTCATCTGGGCTCAGGGTTTAGCCCTGTAGCTTACCCTCACAATGCTCGCCATAGCTGGATATACAGCTGAAACTGGGAACCATGAGAGAAGGCAGACATGGAACTTGGGAGAGAGGCTGTGCAGAGAAGCTGAGTAGGGAGGCTCACTCTTCATCTCTCAAAGCGCATGTTTCTAGCAGAGAAAATCTCATCCAGCTGGAGACCTGCAGCACTCACTCCCAGAGTGCTGACATGACCTTGCACAAACCAACCTGTGTCCCAAGAGCCAAGTATCCATGGCAACAGAAAGACTGCTGAGAGCTGGAAGCCCCTGAGGACTGCTTGTAACTGGGGGTGCTGTGCTTGGCATTTACCTAAACCATGAGGACTGAGTGGGTGACAACACCCCCAGGCAGATGGGCTGCCAACCCCTACAGTATTCTGTGCTAGAAATGAACTTTGTCAAAAGAGATTTGCTTGGCCTCTCCAGCCCTATCTGCTGAGGTTGGCTGCTCCCTGCTTCTAGCATAGCTGGCTGTTCTGTCTGACATAGCTCATGAGGCTCAACAGTTATGAATTTAGGGGGTCCAGGAAAGCTCACTCTTTCTATAGCTAAATGCCTAGTCCCACAGAGAGGCAACTAGCCTAACTCTTGGCTCAGAGAAGTGAAGGGCAAAGCCACACCAGAGCTGGAGGTAGGGGTAGGATGAAGGGTGGGCCTGGGATGGGCCTCAAACTCCCTGCACCATGGCCAAGGGATATAGGACTTCATAGACACAGGACAGAGACAATGAAAGGCTTGGGCCTTTACAATGCTTGTTTGTCTAATGAACTATATTTGGACTACATATAAAATAAACTGTTGTCTTAGAAAAAGAACAGTTTGCACAAGTGATATTAATTAAAGGTTTATGATTTGATTTTATAGTAGCAAATGGAAGTAAGAAATTTTATATGCTTATTTTTAAGCTTGAAGTTTATAAAATCGAGCCAGGTTCTACTAAATCCCTTGAGTGTCCCAACAATTCTAACCAAAGCAAAAAGCCCTTGCTTGAGTCAACATCAGCCTCGGGAATAGAGACAAATAAGAACGATTTGCTCATTGTTCTTTCTTCACTATGGAATTGTGTATTTGAGCCTCAAGTGGGGAGGTAGGAGGTTTTGCTGGAAAGAGCCAAATTAGGAAAATGTGCTAGCTGAATTCAAGGTCCAGTTCCAACACCAATGAACAGTATGACTTTAGAAGTCCTTTTTCTTTCTCTGTAGACTTCAGTGTCTTCTTTAGGCTAGTGTGGCAGGTAGGCCTTGATTTCTAAAGTTATCCGTTATCACTTTCCATGATTTAGCCTAACTGCTTCATTGGCTATGCCATAGGTCTTCTCTCCAGTGAGATCTGGCCATGTGACTTTACCTTAGCAATAAGATAAGAGATACTCATCCTATGAATATGTTGCTTTTTCTGGTTTAATCAAAACATCAAGTTCTCCCTTTATGAAAGGTTTTCAAGTGAAAAATCTCTGGAGTCTGTGGCTGTGATAGTTAAAATGTTCTGTGCCTGAGAAGAACCCGGTTCTGATGTTTAGAAATAAATTCGTAAAATAAGTTTTGTGGAGATCACTCTTCTCCTTGAGCACAGAGATGAGAATATAGATATGAGAGGAATTCCTGGGTTGAAATCCTGGCCACACTTCTTACTATCTAGTGCCCCTGAATGTTACCCAATCTCCCTAAACCTCACCTTCCTCTGAAAAATGGTGATCATGAGAATATTTATCATATTCTGGTGGCTGGACATTGTGCCATTCTCATTGTGAGGATGCAGTAGGATGATACAGGAGCATGGAAAGTGCTCAGTGAAGCTTGACAACTACTATACAGTAGAACCTCTGTAAGTTGACCACCCAACGGACTGTAACAAACCAGTCAATATATGGAGGTAGCAACACAAGGACCTCCGCCTACTGTACTGATACATGTATGTGGTCCATGTCTGGTCTGTGAAATTAAGTCAGCTTAAGGAGGTGATCAATGTAGGGAGGTGGTCAGCTATGGAGGTTCTATTGTATTTTATGCTCGTATTCTAGCACATACTATATTCTGTCGGGGTTGTGTTTCTCTAATTTCTCTAACAGTGTTTTTCAACTTTTTTTTTTTTTACCTCATAGCATGCTTAAAGCTATAAATTTCCATGGCACACTTAAATTATGTTTATCGAAAATGGAGTAAAAATTATATATACTTACTGTGCTCTGAACTTCTTTGGAAAATAATTGAATTAATGGTCTTTAAAAATTTTCTCAGCACACCTAAGATCCTCTGAGGGTACGCCAGTGTGCTGCGGCACACTAGTTGATAATCCCTGCTCAGCAGCATGCGTGCAGGATTTGTTTTTCTTCTTTTTACATTCCCAGTGTCTAGCAGAGTGATTATGTCTTGCAGCTAGCAAGTTCTCAGTAATTTGCTGAATTAATCAGAACTTAACATCAGCGTGGGTGGAGCATATGTAGGTAAAAATAATGGACCATAAATAATTTTACTGGTGTCAAAAAAGGGAAGATAAAAATGCCTGTGTTTTTTTCAAAAGGCAGGTACTCTGGGGTTAATAGGAATGTGGACTGGGCAGGGCTGAGAGGAGGGGGAAGGAACCTTGATGTAAAATAATGGCTGTCAACCTAGCTGCTTATTTAGAATCATCTAGGGAACTTCTTAAAAATATCAATGTCTGGGCCCCTCTCCTCAGGTAGTTGTAATTAATTGGTCTGGAGTGGGCCCAGCTTTTAAAAACACTTCCCAGATGATTTTAAGGTATAGCCAAAGTTGAGAACACTGATCTAAAAACCTGATTAGAGGACTTTGTAATTTCTGAGCCAGGTTTTCTATCAAGGAAGTAACAGGAGTGGAGAGGGTAGGAAAAAAGAAAGATGTTTTCTATCTGAGGCAGAAACATATTTCAGGAACATACTAATAGTTTTAAAAAACATGTTGCAAGTAGCATAGCCAGAAATGCCCAAATCCTACCCTAGACCACAGCCACCTCTCTTTGAAGTAATGTGGGGGCCCCACCTGGTGTCAAAGGCAAACAAACTAACATTAGTGTTAGCTGTGGCTTTTAGCCCTAAATAAACATCAGTTCAGAGCCTTCTGGTAACTGAGCATGGCATAAGGAATCTCTGTGTTCCTGGGTGGCTAGTCATTGTGCCATTTTATCCAGTGTTTATAATCTTTATTGCATGTTGGAATCACCATGGGGGCTTTAAGACTTACTGATGACTGGGTCCCAGCCACAGCGATTCTGATGTTATTGGTCTGGGGGTGGTCAGGACATGGAGATTTTTAAAAATTCTCCAGACGAATTAATGTAAACTAGGGTTAAGCGCACTTGTCTAATACCCTTCAAGCCACCATAGTTTCCAGCAACACACACTGAGCAAGTACATAAATGCCTGTCAGTGAGATTTTATATTTACCTTTCATGCAAGCCATTCCATTGTCCATCAGTAATCAAAAATATATTCTTTATCATTTCCTTTAATGGGAAGGAAAACGTGGGAAAATGAATATTTTGGCCCTACTAGATACTATATATCTCTTAGGTCTCACAACACCCCTGAGAAGTCATTGTTGTGTTTCTCATTTGACAGATGAGGAAACCTAGGCTCAGAGAGGGCAGGGAACCCGGATTCATTGTTAATGGGTTGCAGAGTAAACCTAAGCCTGTCTCTTCCCCAAAGCTCTCAGGTACTTTCAACCTCAGCTGTTCCCTGAAGAGGACCATTTATTCATTGATCATGTGATTATTGAGTGATACATGAGTAAAGCATCATGGTAGGGTCTGAGGTGGCAGAAATGAATAAGACCAACGTGGCCCTTGCCTCAGGGAGCCTGCATTCCTATGAGAATATGGACAAGCTATGAAGAACCACCTCAGTGGGAGCATTCTGATGGGATGTGGGCACAGGATGTTGTGGGGGCACAACAGAAAGAAACCTCAATATGGCTTGTTAAAAGGGACCTGACAGACTGTTTAATTATGAATATATTCCACTACATGATGGAAAGAATAAACGTGTCTTTTTGCGTTTCTGAGAGCTCCTAAGAAAGACAGTTAAGTCTATGATTAGATTGAGAGTAGTAATGTCAACACTAGGAAACTCTCCTTGCGCTAATTGACGGATACTTTTGGCTGATGGATTTTAGCTGTGACTCACGTCTATGTGTTTGGAGGCGGTGGGAGAGAAGGGTAGTTTCTGTCTCCTAGGTGCAGCTGGAGTGAATGTTCACATTCCTCCCATGTACTTCATCCGCAAATGATGCATTGCCGAGGACAGCAGAGGCGCAAGAAGTATCATCTTCATCCATTTTGTTTCCTATGTTCAGTCAAATAAAACAGAGTCAAATGAGTTAGGTGAAAATGCACCAAAGAGAGAAGCGGGCTGAGAACCTGTGCTGGATGGTGTCCTCAGCAGGTGGCTGGCCTCTTTGATAAGTTACCAGGCTTAGCAGGCTCATTTATGTGATGTTCACATGGAAAGATACTCTGCCCAAGCTGAGCATCCTGAACCCTAGAGACGTGCTGAGTAAATCCACACTGTGACTAGACGTGAGGAAGAGCTTCTACTTCTGCAGAGGGATTCTAAATTATATTTCCAGAAAGAAAACTTAGGGTCAGGGGTCATCCCACTATGCCAAGCACCACAGAGGTAGAAAATTTTGTATTATTTTTTATTTCAGTCAAGGAGATGCTGTACCTCATCTCCTTGGTAATTGAAAATAGTAACTATAGGGAGTTGCCTGCCAAAAGAACAAGCCGTTCTTTTCTCTGTCTTCCACAGATATTTTGGGAGCTGGGTCTTAGAATTATGAAACTGGCAGAAAAAATAAACATGAAAAGATACTGAAATTATTACCATGTAACACCAGAAAAAAATGTTCCCACTCTCCCATATTGTCCTTATATAAAGCACTATTTTTGCCTCCAGAAATGAATTTCCTCTAGCATGTACAGACTTTGCTTATACTCCCCCGACTATATGCTGCAGGTGTGTTGGTGGTGGTAATGATTAATTTCTGACGGTGTGAGTCAGAAAGATGAGGAAGTCTCCCAAAGGGAATCTATTTTTTAGATGGCCACATGTTGAAGTTAGTGGGCTCCTTTGGGTTTGATCCCCAGGGAATCACACTACCCACTGGTGACTTCTCTGCCAGGCTTTTGAGTCTGAACCCCATTGTTGATTGGGATGATGTTCTTTAGCATCTCAGACAAGTTGTCACCATCAGGACCACAGCTGCATTGGGTCACAGATTACTGGATGAGGAGCCAGGGAAAGGATTTGGACAGAACTAAGAAGCTGCAGAGTCAGGTGGGCTCACAGGTCAGAATAGGCAAGCAATCCAGAGATAGGATTTTCTCAAAGCCAAGGATCTGAGCAAGGCTAAATCAGAAATAGGTAGACAATCCAAATCAAGAAACACGGGTCATAACTTGTATCAAGTCAGAGACAGGGACCAAGAGGGGGTGAATGTAAGAGGACAGAAAGTTGGTATTTTAAGGTGAGAGTTAGGAACCAGGAAAGCCACAGGACTAGGGAGCCATGATCCATGTTTATATGTGTATACAGTAGGCATTTTAAATGCATCATGGAGTTAGGAAGCTTATGAACTAGGTAAGTATGTAAAATATTAACTAGGTTAACTTTCCCCAGTTGAGGATTTTGGCTCAGTACTGTTCCAAAGCTAGTGCACTTTCCATGTAGTCTTTGAGAGCTAAGGAAGGAGTCTAATTCAAGGTACTAGCAGAGAGAGGGACTTTGAGAACTAAGGCAGTTCCTTTGCTGTCTCAGAGTTTGTTGATGACCCTTTATGAAGTAGAAATCCATTTCAGGAAGCCTGCCTTGGGCCTGCTGGTGATAATGTATAAATGGGAGGGCTGGAGTGGTGAACGAGAAAATGTGTGTATACATCTACACTTGCAAACAGGGAGACATGTACAGAAAAAGTGAGGGTGGGAGACAAGAAATGGCGCCACAGCTTCCAGCTGGCAGATGCTGACTCTGGGGCTCCCATTATAGGTCAGATGGTTGGCAGTTTATTAATGTTGGATGCTTTATCCATTAACATTGGTAACACTTGTCAGTGACTGACTGGGCTTATTAATTGCTGTAAGTCAGTAGAAAAACAAGACACAAACTCCCCTTGTGTGGGCACAACATTAACATGATTATTTTTCTAAATGGATAAGCACTTGATATCCTTGTGGTATCACTGGGGTGTGTTTATTGGTTGTGTTTGATAAATATGTGAGAGCTTCATGTATTTCTAAGATTCCTTTTTTAGGGTAATAAGTAGTGGGACAAGCTATGAAGAACCACCTCAGTGGGAGCATTCTCTGCCCAGCTACTCTACTCAGAGTGGACTTAACCATCTAAGGATAAGATACTACGTATCTGACCAGCTGAAAGATAGCATCTTTGGCAGAAGTTCTTTGACATCTTTGGCAGAGCCTTTTTGGTCTTTTTGGTATTGTATTTTCCAAAATGCTCCTGAAGCTTGCTTGTGAATATTCTGGATGTTGGCAGATCCTCTGGCAGGAATTTCTGGATGCTGTCTTGTCTAAGGACGGAGATCTAGAGAACCTCCTTTGTTTCTAATTCCAGTTTATAATAAGGAACTGATCATCTGTTGAAGACTAAATCCCAGGCAAGGATTGGTTAATACAAAAGAGATGGCATCCCAAACAAGGGCCCATTATGGTGATCTGTTTAAGTTCACAGAGGAATATGTAAAAATTGGGAGCTTACTGACAACAGCTATTTCCAAATTCCAGTTTTCTTATGCATATTGAAAGAAATGTAGTCTTTATGGTACTACCTGGTTTTGAATTGTTTGCATTTTTTAAATCAGGAATTGAGTTGATCTGTGAAAAAGACATTGATCTGGCAGCCCAGGTACAAGAGCTACTGGAGTTTCTCCATGAGAAGCAGCACGAGCTGGAGCTCAACGCGGAGCAGACCCATAAGCGGCTAGAGCAGTGTCTCCAGCTTCGGCACCTACAGGCCGAGGTTAAACAGGTGAGCCTGGCCCTTCCACTGTCTGCCTGGGCTTCTCAGCCAGATGAACCAGCCCTGCAACCTGCTTCTGGAATGGGGGTAGGCATTCAGAGCCACAGGTCTAGTCCTTTAAGTAACCAGCATTTAGAAAATACATAAGGACTAGCTGGATTAGGGTCTGAAAGCTTGGCTGCTATAATAGGCCCAGTGGTACCATGTGTCAAACTAAAAGTACATTATTTCTTTCTCACGTAACAGTCCACTCCAGAGCTTTCCAAGTTGTCTTCAGTCACTGAATCTATTTTCTTTTTATCCTTAATCCTGTCAAGCAGTCCATGGGAGATACAAATCCTTTATCAGTGAACATATTCAGAGTTTTAGAGTCAGGTTGTTTAATATGGGGTACCTTTGTGCCTAGTATAGTACCTGACAAACAGTTAATAGTGAGCATCATTATTTCCAGTGTATGTGGTTTTATAAGAAAATGTCTTCCCCTATTAAAGTTGACTTTAAAAAGAAAAAATAATTCTTATCTGTATGAGGCATTATGTCTAGGCATTTTATAAAGGACATACCTAAATCTCCTATACACAATGACCAATGTCACATTTAAAAAATATTACCAAAAAAATTACATATTTATATTATGAACAGACTAAGGAGATAATTGTTGTGATTACCTGTTTGGACAAAGAGGGGATTAAAGAAGTAAAAATATAATAATAGTTCCATTTATTGAGTGCTGAGTGCTGTGTTCCTGTTACATGCATCTCGATCAATCGTCACAACCATTCTTTGAAGTAGATATTATTCCAGTTGTACGGACGAGGCCTCTAAAGCTTAGAGCAGTTACCCTGAGGAAAGACCACATTCTCTTAGGTCCAGGAGGAGCAGGTGCCATATCACTTCAGCTGCTGCCATTTTTTGTTCCTCATTCTCTCAAGCAACCCTACCCCCTGCTTCCTTTAGGCAGACCCAAATTATCCTCAGCAGAAAAACATCTTTCTGTTTTAAAAATTTTCTTGGTATGTACAGTGGCTGCTAGAGCTTCTTTTTCTTTCAGAAAAACCATAGGTTACCAATGTTGGAGTGTTTAAATTTACATTTATTAATTTAACACAAGAGCAAAAAATGTTATACTTTATTTAACTATTGCTTGATCCCTTCTATTTATTCCTTGCTAATGCCTATGCCTTTGTTATTATATTGTTATATATTATAGTGAACAAAATTACCTTCTCCACTCCCTTTCTCTTCCAATTGGTGCTCAGCCAAAACACACCATGCTGAGGGTCTGTATTTGGCGTAGACTAAATCATTGAACCCCAAGCAAGGACATATTACAGTGCTGCCATCCTGGTGGTTTTCTGCTGAATTACCCTGGGATCACATTTGGATCTCTAGAGAGAAATGTTTTTCATGGAGACATGGTGGAAATCCTAGGCGGCCCATAACAGTAATGAATCTCTCTCTCTCTCTCTCTCTCTCTCTCTCTCTCTCTATATATATATATATATATATATATATATACACATATATATATATATATATATAAACTTAGTAATTATGATTTCACTTTCTTTTCATATGAAAAATATTTTTTCATTTATGATGTCATTTTAAAAGAACAGGTTCATTGAAAAATGTGGTGTTATGCTTATTTTACCAATGAGGAAACTGAGGCACCATCAGATTAGTGTTCCCCAGGGCCTCTGGACTAGTTAGCTGAAACTTGATCCCAGGCTTCCTAAGTCTACAGATCCTACAGTGCCTCTACTAGTCCCCACTCCTACCATGGGTTTCCAAGAGAAATAGAAAGAAGCCCTCCAACCTTATACCTGGTGAAATAAGACAGTCACAGAAAACAAATACTGCATGTTCTTACTCAAATGTGTGAGCTAGAAGAGTTATATTGTAAAAGTAGAGGAAAATTAGTGGTTACTAGAGGCTTGAAAGGGTAGGGAGTGAGGAGAGGACAGGGAGAGATTGGTTAATGGGTACAAAATTACGGTTAGATAGGAGGAATAAGTTCTAGTATTCCATAGCACAAGAAGGTGACTGTAGTTAACAATTCATTACATATTTCAAAATAGCTAGAAGAAAGGAATTTGAATATTCCCAACACAAATAAATGATAAATGTTTGAGGTGATGATAATCCTAGGTACCTTGATTTGATCACCACACATACATATATTGAAATATCACATGTATCCCATAAATATATATAATTATTATGAATCAACTAAAAAATTAAAAATTAAATTAAAAGAATAGAGTCTGAGGTTTTCCTGGCCTTGTTTCTCATGTCTGTGAAAAGAGGAGCAGGCCTGGCCTACACTTTATGATAGAGAAAGTGGTACCTGCCTGACATTAACAGGGCTCTGGCACTGGAATCCTCTGTTGTTCATGCTTGGTTGTTTCCATCCATGAAGGTGACAACCATGAACATCTGAACAAAACAGATAACAGAAGAATTATTCCTATTTGACTTTGAAATGAAATATATTAATTTTTTTGTTCCCAGTTTTTTTATGTATATATTTTCTCTAGCATCTTAATAGAATCAGGTCCCTAATTCTCTTTTTCATGGCTGATGTTAAAATGGAAATGAATTTTTTCTTTCTCTAAGTATACATTCTATATAAGAAGGGGACTGGAATTATGATAAATAGTTGGTCAAAAGGGAAAGTACACTGTCTATAATGAATAATCCAGGGTACACTACACCTATATACATTCCTATTTATCCATAACTTAATGAGTTAGAGGACAGAAAATTCTTCTGCAGGGATGGAAACTTCCTTATCTTTACTATGATGAGAATGACACACAGTGGGATTGTAGTTCAAGACTGTACAAGATTGTTCAGGTCAGATTCTCAAGAAATCTACAAAGGCCTTTGCAGAAGGCAGCAGACCTTTATGGTATCAAGGGACTGCTGCTTGGTTAAGCCACCATGCCTTATTAGACAGACTTGTTTTCCTTGTCAATGTAGACTCTTTCTTCAGGGAGTTCTCTGCTCCAATTTTAGAGAAGACATTTGTGTTCGATGGAAATTGGTGAAGCAGGAAATATTGATTTGGAAGCTGTTGACACTTGGAAAAGTGGAGTTAATTTAGATGTCAGTATTTATCATTGAGGCTAAATTTAGACACTAGCTAGCTTGACAGTTTCTCTTTTGAATATATTCTTACAAAAGAAAAGAAAAAGGACACCTTCATTGAAATGCCATTAGTGTGGACAGAAAGAGAGAGAACAATAATGTATTATAATATAGCTATGTCGTTAAAGTGTATAAAGATCTAGATTTGACCATGGGGCTATCCTGTCCTTAAATGTAGTTTTACCAAAATTATAATAAATGGAATCTTTGAAGAGCAAGGATAGAAATCCTTGATCATATGCATGATCAAGGCATGGACAATAGACTGAAAATTATTTTCAAGTATTCAAACAAATGAAATTGATTAGTCCAACTGATTTTCTTTCTGAGGGATTACATAGGACTTTATGTAAAAAGATGACCTAAATACCTCTAGAGAAATGATGGGCCTTGAAGAGAAACCAGTCCCCTGATTGATACAGCCCATGGTCTAGGTTCCTAGACCACCAAGATGCCAATTTCTCTCCAAATTCCTAAGGGGCTCCAGATTCTGATTGCTAACAGGAAAATTCCTACCCTGATGAAGAGGACCTCACATTTATTAGATGATTCAGAATGATTTGAAAAACCTACTTAATCAACATAAAACTAAGTGAATTTCCAGGTGTATTTCTACAAAGCCGTGTATTTAACAGTAAATAAAGTGAACCTATAAAATGTTGGTCCTCTAAGCTATGGGGAAGGAAACCAAACTTACTTTACTACTAAAGACAGTGGCTCAATTTGTTTCTTTGGATCAAATGCTGGACAAAATTTGCATATGATCAAGATGAACCATTAAGACAAAGGATAAAATATTAGCCTATCATACACCTGTGGATAATATTGTGTTCAGTTCTGTTGATGTAATACAAAAGTTAGAAAGGAGTTGGAATAGATCCAAAAGCAGGGCAACCAAAGGGATAAGCACCATCCTTTTGTTTGTTTGTTTGTTTCAAGATGGAGATAACTAAAAACATACGGCCACAGTCCCTAAAACCATGAAGGGTGCACATGTGCAATCTCATAGATCGTGGATTTTTAGAACTCAGGAACACTGGAATCATGACAAGTTCCGTGCTACCATCTGAGGAGCAGATTATTTTTCCTGTAGCTATAGTTTTAAAAATAACTGTCTTGTGATAAGTCATCTATAATAGCAGTCCTTAGAGTCAGTTGCCTGGAGTGTAATCTCATAGCTTTATTGTAGTCATGACCTCAAGAACAGAGCCATTTACAGACAGCTTCCCCAGAGACATGTTTACAAGACCCAGCTTGTCCAACTTAAATGGCGACATCATTTGTGAACATCCATGTCTAGTTATTCAGATTCATTCTTCTGACTTGGGCTTATCTGAATTTCCATGACCTGAAGAAACAAAGGATCTCCATTTTCAGTCTCCAGTCTAAGCTCAGACTAAGCTGAACTCTTGGCCTAGCTTTTAAATATTGGTATTCTTTTAATTCTTCATTCCTATTTAACTAATTTTCTGTGATATCCTATGGATATCAGTTTGAAACTCTTTGAATTTTGGAAGAAGTGTGGAATGTTAGAGCTAGAAATGACCTTTAAAGATTATTTAACTTATAGTGTAAATTGTTGCTTAAAATGATTGATCAATGTGAATGTTCATTTAATGGATTGAAAAATACTTTTACATTAATCATTTTATTTCATTTTCCCCCTGTGCCTTAGGCAAGGAAAGTATTTACATTTCACAGATGAAAAAACTGAGCCTTAGAGACATTAAATGATGTTGCCAAGGTCACACAACTCAGGATTAGTGAAATCAGCATTTTCTCATTTTAATTGATGATACATCTTCTACTGCCTGCACACATTTGGATGCTTACAGAAGAATAACCGCTTTTGTGAACCAGGAAAATAAAATATACCAGTAATGGAAAATTATACTAAGGGTCATCAAAATAGCTAAGGAACCTATATCACAATATGAAGAATCAGCTCATACAAATTCTGGAATAGCTGGGTATGGTGGCTCACCCCATAATCCTGCCCTTTGGGAGGCCAAGGCAAGAGGATCACTTGAGGCTGGAAGTCCAGGATCAGCCCAGGCAATATAGCTGGACCTCATCTCTACAAAATAGAAAATAAAAAGCTTAGCCAGGCATGGTAGCACTTGCCTGTAGTCCCAGCTATTGGAGAAGGTGAGGCAGGAGGATCACTTGAACCCTGGAATTAGAGGCTTCAGTGAGTTATAATTGCACTTTTGTACTTCAGCCTGAGTGATAGAATGAAACCTTGTTTTCAAAAAACAAAACAAAGAAACAAAAAAAACCCAATTCTGAAATAAAGCTTAATATTCCATCTTTTGCTCTTCTGATTAAGAAAGGTATAAATGTAGGATCATAGTATTACCTAGCCCTTTGCTCCAAAATAAAAATCACCACCAACACAAACATAGTAATCAGACTTCACATTTTACAGTGTGTTATGTAAACTTCATCAGACTTCACATTTTACAGTATGTTATGTCAACTGTGTAATGCAGAAGGGGGGAGTACTGTTATCCTTATTTTACAGATGAGAAAATTGAGGTTCAGAGGGGTTAAGTGATCTTTCCAGGTAAGTAGCACAGCCAAATATTCTGACTTCTAATTTATGTTCTTCCTGTACTATGCCAGTTCTTTCAGGACTGGCTCATTGTGGGAATCAGTCCCACCTTGGATGTAAGCCATGTATATAAACTACCATGTATTTTTATCTTCCTGAAATCAAATCTCCAACTCTAAAGTCTTGGAATGCCTTTATAAAAGCATTTGAGAAATAAAAATGAACAAGGATGGTGTGAGTTAATAAAAGAAGTAGGTACTGAAGCCCGTGACATTTTTAAGTGGAAAAGCTGATAAGTGGCGATCCCTGCCACCATAACTATAACTGATGTTTTCAGTTGGCTAATGAAAGAAAAATATTCTAGCAAGACTCAGGAGACCCAAAGGAAGTCAGATTGTCCCATGAGCATTGATTTGTGATGCACATGGATAAAATGATTCTGTGACACCCTCAAATGAATCTCCAAAACTAACCAGAATGCAATGAATCATGGAAGGAGGGGCATCATGAAGCATTTGGGCATGCAATCCTTGAATGTATGCACCCAAACTTATAGGCAACTTTGTGATATCATTAGCATCTCTAGCCAGCCATCCACAGTCTCCCAGTGACAACAGGGATTTCACATGAACACTCTGAGCAGTTATTTCCTGCAACTAATTGCTTTACAGATTGGTATCTCACCCACAATCTTCCAGCCTGGCCATGAATTAATATCTCAATCCAAATAGCATAGCGCCAGGGGGATTTATGCCCGATGTTATCTGTTCACAATAAGGCATCAGTTATTTTCTGCCCAGGGATGAAATTTGAGAGATGCCTATGAGAGTGATGGAGCAGGAGACTGGGCTAAGTAAGTGTTTTCTAATTGCTCAATGTGAGAAAGTTGAGGGGAGAAAAATTGGAAAGCACATCTGAAACAAATTGTAGTGTCTTCTCCTTTGGCATGAGTTAACAAATGGATGGTGTGTACTGATCTTGAAATTTCAGAAGAATTTTTATTTCCTCTCCAAGCAAACTCTCAGACTCCCTAATAAAGAACATATTGGCAATGTTCTGGTGACCAGACACCAGGTAGGCTTTCAGAGTCTAATTTTCCAGTTAGATTATTTATGCTGACTATATTCTCTGGATAATTGCCACATCTCTACTTCATCTAGAACTGTCTAGACAGTATCAGCTGTTTCTTCTTTTATCCTAATAGTCCCTAGCTGAGTTTTCTTTCCTCCAGTACTCATTAAGGCAGCAGTTCTCAACCCTGTCGTGACCCACAGGAACTGTATTGAAGGGTTGCAGCATTAGGAAGGATGAGAACCACTAGATTAAGGTCATATAGAAATTGTATTCAGCCTAGCCATAACCTCTAAATAATTTAAGTCAATTATAAGTTACTCTCCCTTTTTTTTTTCGGATGATCCAATGCATGGATTATTCATGCTATTTTGTTTGTTTTCTTTCTCCTTTCTCCTTTTTTTTTTTAACCTAATGAAGCTTAAAACTGTCTACTCTTGGCTATTCTGCAAGGTATAGGAGGCTGGACTCATTACTCAGGTGTGAGCTGGGCATTCTCCATTACTTTGAAAACATTACTACACCACACCTATTATAAGCAAGGTACTGTGCTAGGTACTATGTGAGGTTAAAGTATGACTAATATATCGCCCCAGACTTCAGAAAGTTTATGTTCAAAAGAGGAGATGAAACATAGGTTGAAGTAACTGAACCAGACAGTCTGTGGCGAGTATCATAAACGTGGCACATACAAACTGGAACATTTGCATCAGATGAGGAAGTGATTGTTTTTGGTGGGAGTAATTAGGTTCAGGAAATTTCAATAAGTTACTATTATTTGAATTGAGTCTTTAAAAATAGAAAATGATGGAAATTATTTATTTATACCTTTTTATGTTCCAGAAGGAACTTTAGACATACATACAACCAAATTAAGTAATGGTTAAATGAGTAAGGAAATTGGGACCAAGGAGAGATGAGGGGACAAAAGATATGAGCTGGGAATGAATTCTGGTACATAAAAAGTAAGTACTTCTACCAGGCGCAGTAGTAGACAGCTCACACCCGTAATCCTGACATGCTGGGAGGCCGAGGTGGGAGGACTTCTGGAACTCAGGCTTTTGAGAGAAGTCTAATCAAAAGCAAGACACTATCTCTACTGAAAATAGGGAATTAGTCAGGTGTTCTAGTGGGTGCCTGTAGTCCCAGCTACCCAGGTGCCTGAGGAGAGAGGATCACTTAAGCCCAGGAGTTTGAGGTTGCTATGAGTTAGGCTGACACCATGGTACTGCATCTTAGGTCAATAGAAACTGTTTTAGAAAAAAGGAAAATAAGAAGAAAAGAAAGGAAAAGAATACCTTATGGTACAGGATGCTTGGTAAGACTGGACAGATGATCATTTTAATGATCCAGCCCCTTCCCATCCTCTCTCCAACAGAGGATAAAGGGTAGTGAGCTCTCTGACTGAAACGCCTATGAGAGGCCACTGACCCATGTGATTATCCCGACTCCCTAGGTCCTGGGATGGATCCGCAATGGAGAGTCAATGCTCAACGCCAGCCTGGTCAATGCCAGCTCTTTGTCTGAAGCAGAGCAGCTGCAGCGGGAACACGAGCAGTTCCAACTGGCCATCGAGGTAACACCCAAATCTGGCTGCTCAATCCTCTCTTCCCCTTTCTGCTCTGCGCCCAGGCAGGGTGATTCCCTGAGGTGTGGGCATTCCCTCAGGTGGGGAAGCCCTTACTTTTTCTAGTGGGATGGTTCAGGGAGCCTCCTTTAAATTAGCCAGGAATTGATGGGGAAGCAAATACAGGGGTTCACTCCCACCCCCAGAGGCCAGCTCCTAGAAGACAAGAATCACACTACAAATAGAATCTTCATTGCTTATCAGTACTTTCAACATTTAAGGCCAGTGGTACCTTGAGATTTTGATACATTGTGGACTTGTACCATATGAGGAAATGTACAGGTAAAAGGCTAGAAGTCACTTCCACTTAAATCACTGAGAATTCTGGACAAACCAGTACAAAAGTCATTACTAAATTAGGATCCTTTTTTTTTTTAATTTTTTTTTTATTTTTATTAAATCATAATTGTGTACATTGGTGCAATCATGGGGCACAATGTGCTGACTTCATATACAATCTGAAATATTTTCATTGAACTATTTAACATAGCCTTCATGGCCTTTTAATCACTATAT